>KZ062268.1:56881-105092 GCA_002091835.1 Anopheles maculatus
TTTTTTTATATTCTACATCACGACATTTAAAATTAGTCACCCGTTGACGTGTCTCTCGCATGAAGGGGAAGAAGATAAAATTTATTAAACTTGATCTTTTAAAGCACGGTGACTGTAGATCAGATGATATTAAAAGAACTATAAAACTTGATAATATGGTTTGAGTATCTTTGCTCTAGAGACGCCGAGCTTCATTTGCCGGTTTGGGCTTATCTTGTGTAAACTCCAAACCGCTAAGCCGTTCAAAGAAGCACCTCACCACAAGCAACTCTTTATACAGCGCGCGGCGTGCCATTTTTGCTACGGGATTTGGTCACAACAAACACCGTCCGTCCGTCAACCAACCAGCAGACCAAATAATAAATCTACATGCTAAGCTGTGACGCCGGCCAGCCAGGAACACAACATACACTCAGGGCTGTGGCTTAGACATCATTCTTACCCTGTTCTTAACCATTGCCATTGCTCAAGGTTGGTGGATAAACATCCGGCGGAAAAAGAGTAACTCTGGACAAAAAGGGTGGTGTTGAACGATGATGTACGTGTTGCTAGAACTGTGACCAATGTTGGAGTGCTCACATACTACACTCCCAACATTTCAACATCATATCACCGTTATTTGAAGTAAGCGAAGAAACGTGAGCTCTTATCGTGTTTCCGGAACGAAACCGGATGTCGTGTGGTGGATGCAAACCTGTTCTAAATCGTGTTATCATGGGTGTTGCCTTAACCTGAGCTTAACATGAGCAACATTAACGTATTGTGAAGTACGAGAAAATGTCATGAGTGTAGAAAACTAATAGAAATAATATTCCAATTCTACTAACGACGATAAAAACTGTTTTATGACCACATCATCGAACACGCGTTTCCGGCTACAAATGAGAGATTTCGTTCACACTAGCGCCAAAATGAGCGCCGTGCAATAAGAACTGTACGTTAAGCTTGATGCACGTTTTGTTGACTCATTAGCAAGTTACCGGATACAAATATCGTGGTCCAGTTGGCGCCACACTAAATCGTCGTCAGCTTATACAATAAAGTTCGTTGTTCTACGTGATCTAGCAACAGGATCGTTTGTTGTGTATTTTTGGAGTACAATAGAACCTTACTATCCACAGGGCGTTCCCTCCAGGAAAGGGAGGAACGCTTTTTTAGTAGGATTAACGTCATGACAAGTGTTTAAACCAACCCATACTTGCATCATTACCGGAGAAAGAGGAAATAACAATTAAATTCGAACCATTTTAGAAGCTTTCGTGATGTAATCGGTTAATGCCATTGTTAAACAATTGAATTCGACGATCTTTATTTCACACCAAAAGTGGCCAGAGTATGCATCGCTTCAATCTCTCTTAAGGGCATCTACAAGTCTCCGAGCAAACCTTTAAAAAAATGAATGACATCAACGATCGAGCAAGCGCTGAGCCAGACATACAGCGCAAGACTTCCGACGATCCGGATGAATATTGTGTCTGTTTCCTTGTTTTGTTCCTTCGCCTTCTCTCTCTCTCTCTCGCTCTCTCTCCCTCTCTTTCTTTCGTTCTTTTTCACACAAACGAAAGAACACATCACCCGCATAACCTTTGTGGTGATATTGGAAAGAACAATCCCAAAAAACAGCACTAAACCACGAACGTCGCAGAACAAGCGCACCGGAGGTTCATTTCGTATGCATGAGCTAACGTTCTGACATTGGCTTCGACCTGCACAGAAGAACACACACGCAACATTATGCTTCCCGACGTGCGGTGGGAAGGCACAAAAGGTACCTCACGTAGTTGAATATTTTGTTATGTATTCGGCCCTTTTTTGACTACCACAGTCGACTGCCACGATTCAACTTTTTGGATCTTTGAAAGTTGATATTCGTCTTACCAATTTCATATATCATTGATCAAGTTGAGAGTTCTATGAAATATTACAGATTTCTATGAAATTTTTAAAAGAAAATAATCTCAAATGTTCATCACAAGAGCACGAACTAGATCACGATGCGTCTTAGATACTCAAGACTTCGGCTCAAGAATTTTAATTTTAGACAACTTAAGCGACAGATCCCACCTTCTCACATAAACTTTCAGGTAGCTTGACGCCTAGAGGAACAGCACACGCCAAGAGACTTCTCTCCAAAAACAAACACTCGAATGACATCGAAGAAACAGTTCCTGAACCAGTTTTTTGACAAATCCGTAACGATCGGTTCTCCTTTCCGTCGCTCGTTTCTCTCACACAAGAAGGATTTACAACTATGATAAAAAAAAGCTGCCAATCTGTCTCTACCACTCTGCCCACTTGCCAGGGATGAATATTTATGAGCACGACACAGCATTTATCGATTAATGACCACCGGGTGAACGGAATTTTTGAACAGACTTCTTGTTTGAACTCTCTTTCTGCCGGATCGTGATTGGATTTATCTTACCACTAACTCCACAGTGTGCTAAGTACATAGACTGCAGATGTCGATTGCTCTGACGGTGAGGCCCCCACGTGTAATGGGACATTACACCCTAACCCTACTTTAGCCAAAGAAAGAGAGAGAGAGATGTCACTAGCGTTTGGTTTCTTGGAACGAATTTTTAAAAATGCTTTTTTTACGTCTTGTTTACTTGTCTTCTACTGTCCGCCTAAGCACACGAGAGCCGTTTTCCAAAACGGAGTCATTTTCCAACCATTATTTGATCAACGCTTAGCTTGCGCATAATACCGACGTTTCTTGGAGCGAAACCTCTGTGTTGACCTGGCTGGCTGCAAGCCCCAACCAGACCCTGCGGACGTTCAAACAACTATTCCGCAGATGGTGCAGTACAGTGCAAGAAACAAACCGAGAGACCATTGCTCGGGCCTTTCTGCTGTTTACCTTCCCACACCCAAACGGAGACTTGGAAGGTTCCGGAATTGATGGGAGGTCTAAAGCAAGGCAACGCGGTGTCATACCCTTGTTTGTTCTACACTCTGACCTGCCGATAATGCTCCACCAAGTGGGTGGGAAACAAACTGAGCGGGCTGCATAATTAACGTCTGTTAGAACTGCAGTGGTGCAGATGCTCTTTCAGTTTCAAATGTGCCATGTTATTAACACATCCACAGGGCTTCCCGGGCTTAGTTCCGGTGTTTCTGAGATCAATATTCTAAATAAGATCGTACCATCCGTCATCAATAGTAACTACCGGAGTTTTGTTTACATTCGCATTAAGTTTGCCTTTAAGGTATCGCCTTACTTCGTTCCAAATTTTGCACACGATCATCGTAAGGCTCTCGTTTAAAAAGCCTTTTGCTGTGCTTTTCTCGCCAAACAATTTATTGCGCCCAATATTAAGACCCACGCAAAATGGTGCAAATTTTGTTGACCTCCGTACGAGGTGGGCAAGATCTCGAACCGTATCCGTACGGGGCTCTGACAAAAACTTTCTACACCACCTGGGTCTGGTTTGATGCTACACTTTCATGCGCGCAATTGTAATTCTCGCTGTCACCCGTTTACTTTCCTTTTTTTCCTTCCTGAACCGTGCCGGTTTTTGTTTGGAAAGAAGCCCCATCGCTTTGGACAGTGTCAATAGTACAATTCCGTGTGCAATGGGCGTATAGCTGCAACACCTACGCACCCGCGCCGTGTACGTGACAACGGGTGGCTTTTCATGAATCGAGGGCAAAAACTTCACGGGACCACTTCACACAATTGTGCCTCGGGCAACCAACCGAACTTACCGGGATGCGCTTGTGAGGAAGTACACGACAACTAGGCGCCCCCGGGAAGGGCAAATCCGGAGCCTTCAAAACCTACGCAGGAAAATCTTTCCTAGCAGCAGGAGACACCACCGTTGCAGGAGAAGACGATCCTACATCACAAGCGAAGTTGCTTACAATTGATGTTATATCGGCTCGTTATGAACTCCGACAGAGCGGAGGATGTTCGCTGTCTCCCTCCCACGGGTGTCTGTCTGGAGAAACTGTCCGGAGAGTAGAAAAGCAGGCCGGAGAGCCTGGAGGAACAGGAACAATAACGATGGGCCGTCGTAGCAGTTTGATCGCTTTGTTGGGGTGTTAATTCCATTAGCATAAGGAAGTTGTACTCCGACCAACAAAGCATCATCGTCCGCAATCCTCAAGTACAATGCATCAGCAGAAGAAGGCGAACCACGCTAGCGATGAACTAATGAATCAAACTAATCACCCTGTGTGAGGGTTTGGCCATATCACAAAGAATGTACAAAACTGTCATAAAGGAAACCTAGTCATATTCCGCACCACTTGAGCTCACTTCTGTGCGGTCTCGACATTGCGATAAAGGCTCCAAATCCCAGACTTACAATGTAACGCGAGAAAAAATGCCTCCAAGGGCGTTAGTAACAGTTCAACTTCAGGTAGCCTCTGGCCGAGACCCTCGCCTGACTGTAGCTGCAACGCGCACTGTGTAAATTGTGTGCATCGCGCTCTCGCAAACAACGGCACGACGCGGGAAAGGTAAATCGAACATTTGAAAATACACGACAAACAGCAGAACGCGAAAGAACTCGGCAAACAAAGCGCACCCAAAGGCTTCTGCTTGGGAAGAGAGTCATCGGCTAGAGTGTATCGGTGGGTGGCAGACCTTTAAAAAAGCAGATGCCCTAACAGCAGTGTGTGAAACAAGAGGAATTTACACCTTTAAGCTTGGAGCTTCTTGTTGAGCGACTTATTTGGTGATCGTGTAAAGTGGGAGGTTTTCCTTCGTCTGAACGAAATAATCACGTGTCGAAGATGCTTAAGAGGCTGTATATTGTGACACGTAAATACTAAAAGTAAATAACACATAAAATCATAGTCAACACCACACATACGCTGTAATGAAGTTAACCGTCGCCCTGTTAGAGACTGCTTATTCTAACAATTTTATCGACCATCTCTACTCGCTTTTTCAAGCAACGCAGTCTGGGTCGTAGGCGTCGATTAATGAAGAGCATGGTACAGAAAGGCACGAACCACACACACATACACCACACAACGTCATACACGAGCGTGTACAAGATTGAATTCGCAATCAGCAATCGTTTGTCAGCTCGATCCATCAAACCAACAATCACACGAAAGCGTATGGAACTGACTGGCCAAAAAAAATCCCTAACCTGCTGCCTCCTCCTCCTTTCGGGGTCGACGTTGGTCCCCGCGACAACACTGACTCGACTCGAGGCGCCTACGCAAAATAAGCAAATGAGTCCTCTGGCGACGGCAAACCTTATTACCTGGTGGAACCTCTCTAACGCGCAGTAAAATACCTGCCCACAGCGATTGCGAGCGCACAACAAGCCACAACACTTCAGACTTCATTTAACTGTGGCACAAACTTGTTCGACGGGTTCGACTGCGAACACGCTGCCCCTCGCAACAGCGATGATGCTTCGTCATGAGATGAGTGTGTGGCATCGATAGTTTGAAGTCATAATTTTTCGTAATAACCATCCGAATGGACAATTTACAGCCATCGATCGACCGATCACCGGAGCGTCACATTAAGCCTGCTTTTTTTTTTGGTCGCCAGCAGCCACTTGGCGAATCTTCATGCGCACTTTAACCCATAAGTTACGGTTAATTTATACCGCCAGTTGGCAACATGCTCGATTGAGTTACCACACGACGACGCTCCCACCGATCATTGTTACATGCACGTCACAATAAAATGGGCTGAAATATTAATCCTTCTGGAGGGGTTCGGAAGATGTCAACACTAAGGAAGTTGTACTCCGACCAACAAAGCATCATCGTCCGCAATCCTCAAGTACAATGCATCAGCAGAAGAAGGCGAACCACGCTAGCGATGAACTAATGAATCAAACTAATCACCCTGTGTGAGGGTTTGGCCATATCACAAAGAATGTACAAAACTGTCATAAAGGAAACCTAGTCATATTCCGCACCACTTGAGCTCACTTCTGTGCGGTCTCGACATTGCGATAAAGGCTCCAAATCCCAGACTTACAATGTAACGCGAGAAAAAATGCCTCCAAGGGCGTTAGTAACAGTTCAACTTCAGGTAGCCTCTGGCCGAGACCCTCGCCTGACTGTAGCTGCAACGCGCACTGTGTAAATTGTGTGCATCGCGCTCTCGCAAACAACGGCACGACGCGGGAAAGGTAAATCGAACATTTGAAAATACACGACAAACAGCAGAACGCGAAAGAACTCGGCAAACAAAGCGCACCCAAAGGCTTCTGCTTGGGAAGAGAGTCATCGGCTAGAGTGTATCGGTGGGTGGCAGACCTTTAAAAAAGCAGATGCCCTAACAGCAGTGTGTGAAACAAGAGGAATGTGTGGTGTTGAGCGACTTATTTGGTGATCGTGTAAAGTGGGAGGTTTTCCTTCGTCTGAACGAAATAATCACGTGTCGAAGATGCTTAAGAGGCTGTATATTGTGACACGTAAATACTAAAAGTAAATAACACATAAAATCATAGTCAACACCACACATACGCTGTAATGAAGTTAACCGTCGCCCTGTTAGAGACTGCTTATTCTAACAATTTTATCGACCATCTCTACTCACTTTTTCAAGCAACGCAGTCTGGGTCGTAGGCGTCGATTAATGAAGAGCATGGTACAGAAAGGCACGAACCACACACACATACACCACACAACGTCATACACGAGCGTGTACAAGATTGAATTCGCAATCAGCAATCGTTTGTCAGCTCGATCCATCAAACCAACAATCACACGAAAGCGTATGGAACTAACTGGCCAAAAAGAATCCCTAACCTGCTGCCTCCTCCTCCTTTCGGGGTCGACGTTGGTCCCCGCGACAACACTGACTCGACTCGAGGCGCCTACGCAAAATAAGCAAATGAGTCCTCTGGCGACGGCAAACCTTATTACCTGGTGGAACCTCTCTAACGCGCAGTAAAATACCTGCCCACAGCGATTGCGAGCGCACAACAAGCCACAACACTTCAGACTTCATTTAACTGTGGCACAAACTTGTTCGACGGGTTCGACGGCGAACACGCTGCTCCTCGCAACAGCGATGATGCTTCGTCATGAGATGAGTGTGTGGCATCGATAGTTTGAAGTCATAATTTTTCGTAATAACCATCCGAATGGACAATTTACAGCCATCGATCGACCGATCACCGGAGCGTCACATTAAGCCTGCTTTTTTTTTTGGTCGCCA
Source organism: Anopheles maculatus (assembly GCA_002091835.1). Classification (NCBI taxonomy): domain Eukaryota; kingdom Metazoa; phylum Arthropoda; class Insecta; order Diptera; family Culicidae; genus Anopheles; species Anopheles maculatus. The sequence goes on from KZ062268.1 coordinate 64,029, forward strand.
GCAGCCACTTGGCGAATCTTCATGCGCACTTTAACCCATAAGTTACGGTTAATTTATACCGCCAGTTGGCAACATGCTCGATTGAGTTACCACACGACGACGCTCCCACCGATCATTGTTACATGCACGTCACAATAAAATGGGCTGAAATATTAATCCTTCTGGAGGGGTTCGGAAGATGTCAACACTTTTTATTCTTCCTTGATGGGAGGATCACGGTCAGGAAACGACAATGCATCTTGTGTCCTCTACACACTGTTGCGGTGCTTAAAAACGATGTCCCAAAGACTAAGCTAAGCGACAAAAAGTTGACCAGAAATCCGATCAAAAACGTCCGTAGAATAAAAACAAAAGATTTCAATCAGTCGCAAGCGACGAACCGACGGAAGTGTAGCATCGCAGAGAGAAAAAACTTATTCTGCCAATAATTAGGGCTCTTCGACATGAAAAAAGCATGTCAACGGCGTACGCGCACACTACGACGATCGTTGCAAATCCGTCCAGAAAAAGGAAACCGTTTTTCCCGTCGATACTCCGATTGAACAGACTCAAAATAATGAATTGTCCCACGACCGTAAAAAAAAGCCACCACAGAACATAATAAAAACAAAAACAACCAGAAAATGTATCGGAAATCGGGCAACCGGGCTAGTTTCCGAAACGGCGGCACATGATACACGATACCGGCCCCTTTTTGTGTTCGTGTGTGCGCTGGTTTCATCATCGAAAGTGATGGCTCCTGATGTGACAAGCAATCGAAGAGGGGGACACAACAAAAAAAAGGCGCAAAAACGCAAAAAGCAACAGATCGGAACAGAAGTGTGTGTGTGTGTGTCTGGTTTTTGTCCAATGCATTTCACCATTCTACATGCCCTTTTACATGTGTCTTAGAACCTGGCCGTTGAGGTGGAGGGAACGTGCAGGGGGGTCATTCAAACGGAAAGAATCTTCCAAATTGATGGCACACAACTAAGGAAGTGAACTGGAAACTCGTTTTCGCTGAAGCATTCTGGGTTTTTATTTTCTTCTTCATTCGAGTCGCACCAAACTAAACGTGCATAGACGGGAAAATTATTATTGTGCTTTGTTAAGCAGAAAAACCCGACACACCACAGGACAGTAGACGGTAATGAGAGGGTCAAACGGGAAGGGAGGCGATTCAAACAATACACCATGCTTCCGGTACTTCAAATTCCGGTGGTCAGTACAGAACGGATGTGCTTTTTCTGTTGTTTCGTCTATTTGATTACGGCTTGTCACGATCGAGCGTAACGGGCAAGCGTTATGCGATACAGTAACGCATGCGTTACCAAACTTCATCAATCTAGAATTTGTTTACTTCCGCTGCAGTGGAAGATTTATTGGACAGCTGTCCGTTATCGAAAGCAGGAACACAAATAAAAGACATATTTGTTGTATAAATCTATCTTCCCGACATTGGTACAGCATGAATAAAAATAAATTTTCTTCCCAAAAGCGACATTCACCGTGCAATAATACTATAACTACACACACATACTCACTGTGACCGACCCATCAGCATAATGTTTCGCGCCCTTCACCCTTTTGCTTGCACGGGTTGACACACGGCGGCAGTTCACGTAACATATCGGATTTCATTCACGCCGTAAGCCGACGCCCGTAAGCCCGGCATGGCGGAATGACAAAAAGACGAAAGCGTGTGTGCGTAGGCCGGCCGGCCGTCTCGGCCACAGAAACACCTTTTACCGTCATCCCGCTTTTGCGCTTCGTTGCAACACAGCTAAACAACACAGAAAGCGGTGGTAATGAATCCCTCCTCTCCCTTAAAAGCCCAAGTCCAACTCGTCTTTTTTTTGCTGTTGTCTTGGTCCTCTCTCAATCCAATTGGTTTCATCGCCACATCCATGATCACTTCCCTTTCGCCTGAGACTAAACGCCGGCTGGGCTTTGCGTGCTTTTCTTCGCTTCTTCATTGCCGAATCGCAATAAATCAATCCGTCAAAGACATGCGAGGCAGTTTCGATCTTTGACGAAGAAGCGCTCGCCCTTCTTCCTGGTGGTGGCTTATTTCTCTTCCAAAAAGCAACAAATGATGGAAACGCGCCATCCGCACCGACAGTCTAAGCTGCTGCGTGATGTGATTAATTTTTACGATGTTCCAAACACTTTCCCCTAATAGACGTCAAGACGCAATGGTTGGACGAGCTCATCTTCATCTAATTGTGTTGCGAGATAATCTCTTCAAGGACGGCTAAGCGCTTAGAAATTGGTGACAGCACATCAATGCTCGGAGTGTGTCTGTGTGTGTTTGGTTAAGTAGTACAACCACTTCACGCATGAAAAGAATCACAAAAGGCCTAATTATGTTACCTTATTCATGGCAGGTAGCGCAAACGTGGTAGGTTTCTCGATGGCTTAAGCTGGAACTTCATTGGCAATGAGAGAATCAAACTTCTATAGGTGAGTTGGGAGTGGTTCTCGTCTGTTGGCACAATAATTAAAAGCAGAAATTCCGAAATTTGCTTACATCATTCATCCGGAAAAGAATAAACCCTCCTAACCTACATCTCCACCAGCTAAGAGAAGTGCACCTGTTGATTCAGCTGCTTCCTTCCTGAGGACACAAGGTGTTTCGTGTTCAACGCTGGAATAATTCCTCTCATTCGTTTCAAACAAAGTTCTTGCCCTAATCCCACAAAAAGCAGATGACTGTTTAAGGTCTCTAATTGCTCAAAATGCATCCGCATATCACAAAGACACATCCAGGAAGCTTCCGATTGAATCCATTCCGGGTGAATGATGGCAAAAGAAATTGAAATTATATTTTCCGTTTTCCCCGTTCCGGACGATGGCCACATAAAACAAACATTTCTCCGTACATTGAAAGCTGCAGCCCAGCGCGGCAAATGCAAATGTCATCGAAACGTGCTTCATTGACGATCGGCGGTCACTCTGATTGATCACTCGATACACAATACCGGGCGCGAGAAGGTTTGTGCTTTCCGACAACCAAAACATTCGTGAGCCAATTGCAAGAAATTCAATTCGACCGTCGCCCTGTCCACGTTCGTGTTGCTGGCCGCCAACGATGACCCAACAATCGGCGCACGTGAGTCAAGCACAGTGGACGGGCGAAACATTCTCGAGCGGTGTGTGGTACGAAACGCCGATCGTCGGGTCGTGCTGATTAATTCAACGGCATTTTATGTTCTCGTTCCTTTTTGCGAAAGAGCGCAGCAAGATTTGCTTTTGCGAGTTGCTGTGGTGAGCAACCGTCAGCGAAAGGTCCAGAGTCTGTTGGGGATGTTCTTTGTTTTGTCAGGCGCCCTTGCTGGCATTCTTTTGGGAAACAAGCGGTAAAAGAAGGTGATGACGAAGGTCTGCTGCAGCTGGGCTTTGTACAGTAAGTGAGGATTTTCGGTCTGTGATGATCGTAGAATTGCCTACATTCGGGAATTGTTGGTGAATTCTACCCGGCATAAGACATATCAATCCAATTTCTATTCATATTATTGTTTCAACGATATTATATAAATTTAAAGATGTAACATTTCGTTAACTTTTTTGAGAGACTTCAAGCAGGTCACTGTAGCCCAACATCCCACTCCAACAAAGTGGATCTCATCTTGCAGCGACTTTTACCTTCTGAATCGCTTCTCGAAAGCCGCACAAACTTCGTGGACAATGAAACATCACTCACCGTTGCATTCTGTCCACTCCCAAGACCTCCAACAGACGCCCACTAGCCCGCAGTACAGAGATGACAATTTGATGGAACACAGGCCAACGCCGTCAACGTCGTCTGTTTTGCTGCAGCTGCTGCTGCTGCTGCTTGCACAATCGCTCAATCTGCATCAATAAAATAAAACTAAACCAATCGGGCAATCGCTGGACGTGCACATTGAAGATTTAAGTGTCGAACCATTCCATGACGCAAAGCGCATGTGTTCTTCTGCGTCTGGAAGAATGTCTCAGCTCCCTGGCCGTCCGTAAAGTTGTCCGTCCAATTATGATAGTTGCGTTGGTGGTGGGTTTGCTGGCTCGCGGTGCCAATTCTCGTAACATGGCCACCGGTTGCACATGGTGAGCGAAATTAAAATGTAGAAAACTAACCTAACGCCGACTCCCACTCGCACATGGGCTGCGACCCAAAACAACGACTGATGTGTGTGACGGATGTGTTTGTGGGGGCGAGCGTGTTAGACCAGTTTGGCAAAATTAACATGCACAAAGTAAGCCAACGTTTTTTTCGCATACAATCTACCATGATGAATAGGTCCGCCAACACTGTGCGTAGGAATTCAAGTAGCTTAATTGACTCCGCTGTTGGCTATCTGGTGTGGATGTTGCGTGTTTTAACGATTAATTCCTGCGCTTAAAACCCATTCACACAGCCCGTTGCCGACAAAATAATTTGACATATTAACGACAACGTGCCAAAACCATGCGAATATGAGTTAAAAAAAACGTTGCCGCCATGACGGAAGGCTTTGACTCATCAAATAACTCCATGTTAATTAATTTGTTTACTACTTGGAGGCAATATAAACTAGCCGGACGAATCTGCTGATATATCAGCCAAGATATCCTACGAAAGAAAATTTGCTTATTTTTCATTCAATAAACATAAACTATTTCCCAGTAATTCGGCACTGTTTACTGTCCTTCCAGCCATACAAATCGTTGTGGTCTTAACAAACTGCACTCACAATTAACAACTCGTCGGTTAGGCCATTAACTCATTACGCAAGTAATGGCTGATGGCGCTCTACATATGGTAAGATATTATGCAGAAAACTGACCGAAGGTCGACTTCATCCAGTGGACTATAAACGTGAAGCTGTCGTTAAATAATAAAACAGCACGGTGCAACATACTTGGCACACTTGGAGGAGTTCAAAAACATAACACAACTTGATTGGTTGTGCCTGCGAATAAAGCAAGATGACTTTTTATAGAGAGTGGAAAGTATGCCTTCACTATTCTACTTCTATTTTGGGAATCTAATGTCATCTTGGAAAGGCGTGCTCTTCAAGGGACGTGACATTCGATCAGCAATATTAGCATTGTATCAATCAACTGCTTAACAACAATTTGCCAGCATGCGAGCATCACAGATAAGCTAACAACATTCACCAACACTGGACACTGGACCATCGTTATCTAATCAAACAGGATCGTTTATATTGACTCCCGTATAAGCCTGACAAAACCATTACCGAATCGAAAGCTCGTCCGACCATTCCAGGCTATTCGAAAAGTATCAAGCGGCAAAAACTTGTCCATAAACTATCGTGAAATCTGTCGGAAGAGAAAAACAAACCCCTGAGCTTAAAGAAGGTTAAGCTCCCCTACCGTCAGAAGCAGACCACCGGCGTTCATGTTTCGGTGCCATATTAATGGCGTTTACACCTCCGCTAACAGCGATTCCTACTACCTTGCTGGAATTGCGTAACCTTTTCCTGGTGCTGATACGTGCTAGGCTGGTGCTATCGTTGCTTCTTCCATCGTAAACGCTTCTTCGTCTAGCTCCGTTCTTTTCCACAGTTCCGAAGGACCAGATATTATTAATGCTCGAATTTCTGTCTCGCTGTTTTGGGGGTTCGTTCCCATGAATCTCCCGATGCGTGATTCAAGGTGAGGCATTGAAATTCCTGCACCTTTTGCTGAATATTCCTACGAAATTTGGTTTTATTTTTTTATTGAAACAAACATTTTTGCCAAAACACAACATAACCTAAGCCGATGACGCATAAATCTAACCTAATCCTAATGTTTAAAGAACAGCAGACAACCATCTATCGCCAGGATGTTAAAAGATTAAGCCCATCCCCGATGCATTTCAACCGCTAATTTCTGCAGCTATCGTAGCGTGAGGATCGATTAAAGCCGATAATGAGTATCATAAATTGTGTTATCCCCCCCTCCTCCAAAAATGGACCCGTCGTACTGCCTGCTCTCTTCGTCCTCATTTGCATCTTTAGCTTGCGTTGCTTTTACGCCACCATCTCCCTCATCTCGCTTATCACCGGAGGCAGCCCCAAAAGGAGGCCCATTTTAAAGCGACAGATATTAATGACAACTGCTGCCCAAAAATGGACACCTTTACGGTCGGCGATACGTCCACCACTTGCAAAAGCGGCCACACTTTGCCGGTTCATTTGAGTCACATTATTAGATCACAAATGGTAGATCGGGATAAGCGACAGAGATCTAGGCATCAGTCATCCTGATGGCTTGCGAGAGTCCACTTTACTTAGTGTTTTTTTATCGACATTGTATTCCCAAAATCCATATCCATACGAATTCAAATATTGAAGAGAGATCCCGACCTCCTTACATGGACCCATCAGCACATAAATTTTGCCGACAAGATTATTCGGAACGGAACGCTTTCTACGAAAAACACACTGTTCAAACACTCCAAAAACGGGTCACAAACGTGCCCGAACCATTGTCCCGATCTAGGATCATCATCCGCTTCATGATGATCGCTGCGCTGGATTTTGTCGCTCAAATTATGGTCATAAATATAATTCCTCAGAACTGTAACACATAAATCTTACCGTACTTATCGCATGCAAAGGTGTACCGGTTCATGTTTGAAGGTGAGATATTTTTTGTCCGCTAAAAGGCGCTGTAGAAATTAACGATTATTGCCATCTTCAGAAGATGTTTAGGAAAAAGAATATGAAAAATCGTTGTTTAATGGAAGACATATGCCTAGAGCTATTATAGGCTCCAAAAAAACAGGACTGAGTCGTTCCAAGCTCGTCCACAAGCAAAACTGCAATTACTTTTTACGATCCTCCAGTACCGTTTGGAAGAGCGAAACTAGAAGATCTCCGTGATCTTCTTTGCTAGTTTAGAGTCAGGACCATAACGAACTGGTACTATAAATTCTGATACAGTTAACTAGTGCAGTAGCAGCACCTCGACCCATTTTTTGCCATAAATATAGATAATCACGAAATTTATGTCCATTTGTCTAGCCTTCGGAAGTCAATATAGAAGCTGGAGCATTATTTCCCTAATCAAACGGCCACAAAGACGACTGGAAGCAGTTGAAAAAGCGACACAGACTTATCCCTCTATTTCACCATTTATCACACATTCGATCCAGCCTGGCAGTTCGTTTTCGTTCCTCGATTTCTCGATCAAATATTTTACATTCAAATAAACGCTTTAGTTACGTTGGATAGGGCCTTAATACACGATGAGACAACCCTCGTCACCATACTTGGCAAACAATTGGGGCCCAACGCAAAGCAACGCGCTTATGCAAAGAGCATACGCATGTTGTCGCTTGTTGCTTCCAGCCGTCCCCATCCGTTCCACCTCAAGATGCACTTCCTACCAAATGATTACGCACCGGTGGCATAGCGGGCATGTCGAGCGAGATGAAAGGCAAACCTCTCTCTAACTAGTTTCACAACCCACCGTTAAGCCACCGTCGTTGCTGGAGTGCTCTTAGATCACAAATCTTTCCTACTTCATACAACTACCTAACCACGATCAGCTTGGTGGTGGTGGTGGTGCAGTTCAAAGTGGACAATTCCATCACGCACGTAGCGGTGAGTTCTTTCACGGAATTGAACAGTCAATCCGCACCGTACCATATTCTTCGAGAGTGAGAGCTTCTCGTTTAGTGCCCTTTAAAGCGCTCAAGTAAATCCCTAACCTCCATATACGGACACTTAATCCGCCGGTACATGTCAACCCCGTTTTTAGTGGGACGAAAGTGAAAAGAATCCAAGTGTTAGACGTGGCGGTGCAGTGCGTGGCTGACAATGCGTCGCGCATGATGCATGTAAGATCTTATCAGTCACAGACCATCGAACGGGGAGTCAAGGCAATGGTAAAAAAGCATTCGAAGAATGGTTAAACCATGGTGCCACCTCTCTAGGGAGGATAAGAACATGCGGCGTCTCTGCTCCACACCGACGCCAATACACGCGGGTTCGACAAAATCTAGGTCTTCTCTGGTTGTTTGCTAAACTTTTATTCCACCGATTCCTTTCAATGATCTGGTCCTATGTGTGTGTGTGTCTGTGCGCGGTAAACAGCGGGTGGGCCGAGGAAACTTTAAAGCGAAACACGCGTAAGAAATCCGATGCGACAGAGCTACGGGAAGCTACGGCAAAGCACCAATAACACGGCTGTCTGCCAGCTACAGCGCACAGCTTGATCTATTGTTTAGGGAAATTTACATCCACACTCCGGAATGCAGAAACGTTGTAAGGCTCGGTTGTTATGAGCGTCTGCGGGTACCTAGTTAAGCTACAGCGCACAATAAACTGACCCCACTTGGGTCAGCTTAAGGTTAGGGAGATGCTTCAAAAAAGGCAAATACCAGATTCCTCACTATCACTGTGAATGTCCTACTCTGCAAAACAGTTCATCGTGGTACCTTGGGGGACGGTAATGCCGGACAAGCATTACCAACGGCCACAAGCCATCCACAACTGGTCAATCCGATTTAGACGTAAGACCCCTAAAACCTTCACCAAAACTAAACCAGTTGGCTGTGGGCCGAGCGGGCAAATTTCGCTCCAACTTTATTAGTCGGCAGTCAAGACGGTAATGATATACCGAAAACTTGAATCCACCCGCTACCAGTTTCACCCCACGAGCTCCCGACTTGTGTCCGTAATGTCCCGGACATATCGAAATGCTGGCGCTTTCAAATAGACACTACGATTGGTGAACGCCTCACCGGCATGGCCAGAGAAACTTATGATGAAATCGTGTTCCGACTTCAGTCGCACGAGTCGCCCACGCGCGGACTGCCTCCTCCTGGTGGCTATAAATTTGTTCGCTGTGTTCGCTAGTGAACGCGCGCCGGCGATCTTCTCTTGCTCGGTCCCAAACCGGCGATCACCGGGAAGTGGGGACGAAGTTGTAGTCATCATCATTGCCGTCATTATTATCGCTTACCGCGACATCAAACCATTTCAATGAACCAGGTTCAAATGGCAAGCAAATATAGGCAATGGAAAATGGTTCTTTTACAATCATTTGTTCTTGACCGATGACTCAAGTGATCTACGCCTCATACCATCGCACAAATGCAGGAATTATGACTGTGCAAAGAGAGCTGAACTTCAATCATTTCCGATCCAACGCGATCAACCCGACTCAACTGCAGAAGATATTTCTATGATCGATTCTGTTTATTTACCACTTCAAACTGTACATCATGTGCATAAACCGATGCATTTGCGCCCTTTATACGCGGACTGGAAAATATGCCTACACTCAGCAGAAAATCGACGCAGAATGTTGCGCTCTCGCTAGACATAACAACACATACTGCACACCGCACAAAAGTTACGATCCTGCACGATCGAAAATGTGGGCTAAACGCACACATCTGGTATCGCTTTCGAATAATCCACATGGCGGACTATGGACTACGGACTGCTCCCTCCCGAAAACAAGCGGAAAGAGCAGATCGTTCCGGTCGCTTCTGAAGTCTCGTAACTTTGTACTATTTTATTGCTCGTCCAGCCGCAAGATGCGATAGTTTACGATCGATTCGTCGAGGCTCGGATGAGAGAAATGGAAAATGGACCTACCACTATGCATGGTACAGCTATGGAGTGCAGAGAAGATTAATGCACTTCCATGCATACGCGGGCCGGGATGGAACAACGAATATGTTGATGCCAGTATGCAATTTGATCGGTGATTTAATGTGTTTGAAAATTGGAGAAAATAGCCTAGTGACAGCTTTCTGCTTTCTAGTTTAAGATTCTTGAGTTATATGTGACAGTTCCCAAGCTATCGAAGTCTATAACTAACGATAACATTTAAGATCTAATTGGAACTTTACCCACAAGTTCTTACAAAGATTCTCATAGTCTTTCGAAGAAAACCAATAAGCCTTACAGATTGTTGGAAATCACTTTTGGAGCTCGTTTTTAGTTTTTCGATTCTCAGGAACTCAAAGAAGCATCCTTATTTACAAACAATCGCTCGCAAACAAAACTGACCCATTATTCCCCTCCTCCAAACATCCTCCCCTTCTGTCCTGTAACGTTGTTGTTTTTAAACACAGTCTGGCATGCGAGCATCAAGTGTGGTAATAATTGGTGACTCTGGCTGCTGCTCCAGAATATCCACCATCATTGAATAAAAGTGGGAGCGCCCCATAAATGGAAACCACACATCTGAAACCATGGTGCCGGCACAAGATGGTACGTTCAAGAGAAGAGTGCCTTGTCAGCATCTCACAAGCCCCATCCAAACACCATGGGCAAAGGCTTTTTGAATAATGTCTCCCCACATGCGTATGTCTATGTGGTTGGATTTCATCTCCCCGAAAATAAAAAAGCCACTGCTTCGTACCGGGGATCGGACTTCCCGTAGCGATCACCACCCCAAAGGAAGCGTCCGCCACAGCTGGGTGTGGAGAGTGTTGAATTGATTCTTTTCTTTTTTTCTGCATTTTGATTGTCACATCTCCGATCTCCAGCATTGACCGGCATTTGGTGGCCGCTCCCCGTTCGATTTACAATGTAGTTTTAGTTTTCATTTCATTGGCTATCGAAAAGCAGACCAACCATCCAACACAAGCGGAAGATGCTGTTGGAGAGACATGTCAAGAAACAGCAACAAAACAATGACATTTGTCACGCCGTAATGGCACCGCGAACAGGGCTCTGCCTCACTGTGAACTTTCGTGTGGACACTCCGACAAGCATCGCGGGAGCCTTCAGCTGGGGGCTTCCTAACCGAGCGCGTACTACTTCGAATATAAATGCATACATCATCGTCTCACTGGTGGTGCGATTCCCCTTAAGCCTTAAGAGCGGGGTTATTCGAGACGACGAACAAGCATACGCAATCTTCGTTCCTAGAACGCTCGCCAGAGTGTTTCCAGAGTAGAATTTCTTTTATGGAAATGCTGGAACTTGCTGCTATGCGAAATTTGAATACAATGCCCCACCGCTCTATGTTGCGGAAGGCATAAGAAAGTCGCCAATGTTGGTGACAAATTCGATGGGTTCGACAAAGAACCCATATGGCAGCCAACTTCATAAGCCGCATGCTACATAATAGTTCTGTATACTGGAAGGGAAAATAGTTCTAGACCTTCTAGAGACTCTAGGCACAGCAACAAGGCGCCGCATTTGGGGTCGGTTCTACAGGGAAAAGGGTAACGACTGATTTGAATAACAATAAAACCGCGGAGCGGAACGAGAACGCTCATTCAGAACGGAACTTCAGCTGCGTCCACTGGTATGCGGCGGATATTATAGGTCGTTGTGGTTGCTTAGGCCACTCACGCTGGAATGAGCTAGCTAGTACACACACGCCCCGAAAAAAAGAGGAGCAACTACTACAATTAACAACAATGGATCTGTGTACCGTGGTGCTGCACTCGAGCATGATTTGGAGCATGTGAAGTAGAGCTTTGCAGATGAATCTATGCTCCAGCGGTATGTAAACGACAAACAAACCCTGCAGCATACACACCCTTCTTCGCTCATAGTTTGGTTCTCTGCTGTTGAGAAGACTAGCTTTAAAGTTGAACCAGTTAAACCAAAAGATGTTCTTCCCCATTTTCTCAAAGCCAATAACTTAGCATTCTGTCCCATTTTGTTTTGACACCTTGCATCGGAACGGTTTCACTGATAATACACCCGACCCGAACGTTGGGACAAATGGAATGTTAATTTTCCCTTTTGAAAACAGTTCCTCCAAACCCAACGCGGCCCTTCGATTAGGCACGCATCTCGACTGAACTCCGCTGCTCAAACGAGGCGTTGAAAATGGTCTCCAACATGTTGGAACAGGGTGACACACATTATGGCTGGCTGGAATATTTCCATCCTAAACGCTCCAGAGCGGGCACGTTGAGACCACTGTTTCTAATCAAATACGAATAAGCTACAATTAGATACGGACCAGCTGCAGCTCGGGAGGTTAAAGTCATTTTCTTGAAATGAAAAATAAATTACCAGATCTCGTCCACCGCCAGCCAGCATAACAGACTTGTGCAGTGTTTTCCTCGGGAACCCGAAACTAATGAAAGCAATAAATTGACACCCGCGATAACACACATTCTCAACACTCGGAGAACCAAGTGGTAAACCCCAAAAGAAAAAGAGACCGTTGATAAAAAGAGAAAAACTGCACCAAAAGTGCAGTGGAAAGGTTGGTTACGTTGTCTACCCGACCGCAAACCGTGCGCTTGGTGTGATGACAATGCAGCGTAACGACTGTTCTTTGAGAGCAGCACAGTTGACGGTGGCACTTTCCTTCCGTGGACGAATGTGAAACGCCAGGTTGAAGCAAAAAAGTTTGGTTATGAGTGAACAGGCCAGTAATGGTAATCCAATATCAATCATACTTATTCTATTGCCCTTATGGTACTGAGCTGCATGCAGTCACAATTCTTCTCCTACGTAAGATCACTTTTAATCGAGTTTTGACAAATGAACATAAGAAACATTCCAGCGCAGAGGTACCAGCAGAAGCTCAAAAATTGGTTCCAAAATGTGCCACCACAGCAAAACCAAGGCAATGGTTCGCCGATATCGGACATGCTCGATCTCGTAAGCTGACAAATCCCTAACGAGTCTCCCAAAACCGGAGGCTCCCAACTTGTGGATAATCTTGCACTTGATCGATTTCGACCCTCAAAGCAAGTCGGACTTGTCTTCCCAGACAGTTGTCTGGCATGGCAGGGAACGTCAATTTTAGGAGAAATAGCTAATACCTACGACCTTCTATTATTTCTATAAAATGAACTTAAGCGGTGGCTAGACTAAAGTTGAGGCAAGCGCGATCTATTTTTTTATGAGCGAACTGTCAAATTTCGCGCTCCTGATTTCGCGCTCCGATCCTGCATTGCAGGAAAAATGAAGCGTTCGCGCATTGATCGCGCTTGCCTCAACTTTAGTCTAGCCACCGCTTTAAGTTACATGATACAATTGATTTCTTTAAGCTAACGCGCTACTTGAAGAATGGCTTGATGATCCCTGCTCTAAAGAGTCGCGTTAAATCTGGAGCAACGTACTGTACCCATAATCAATCATCATGCCAAACGCCGCTATGGAGACCTTTAGAATGCGGACAAATGTTCGATTGTGGAGTTCGCAGTGTGCCGAAAAATGGCCGCAAATGCTTGGCCGAAGCTAGAAGCATACACTAACGACTTCTGCTATCTTTCAGTTTCCCTTCCAGTGGTCACTGACACTGCTGAAGGGAACTTCCGCCAAACAGAATAAGATGTCCACACATCCTGGATATCCGTAGAAGTGCGCTTTTGGTGTTTGTGGTTTTATCAATTGGGTGTCATTTCCCGAGGGGAAAGATATCTTGGTAAACAGAATCCAAAAAACCTGAGAAGATTAATTTCGTTTCCGATTACAATTCCAAACCATAGCTATGCTCAACACAACGCGTAGGGTACGATGGAAGGATCGCATGATCAAAGAGTGATCATGGACGGTGAATGATTAATTGTTTAAGGATAGTGTCGATTGGTGTATCGAACAATCTCGCCGGAGGTATGAGTGAAGCATTTCTAAAAACGATTGGAACCTCCGGTTCTTCGTAGCAATAAAGACCCGTAGAAAGGTGGACAGGTCTGGGGTGATAACTAAGCAAACGACAAACGACGAGACGACAACTCTTGGTTTGGCCGTATCATAGACAGCTTATTTAAACCGGTAGCTATTTCCTCAGGGTTTGTTAAAACGACACATAGATACGGATAGGGAAGTAACAGTTCCAGCAGAGCTTTGAAATTGCTCCATGCGCTTGCGATCGCACCAACGGCCTACACACATCAACACAAGAGGTGTCACGAATTCATACCTCGTGGCTAACAATTAGCAAGCAAGTGGAGAAACGACATACCACACCATCAAACAGACCCTGCCTGCCATCGTGCAAGGGATTTATTACAACCTATTAATCTTCTCTCTAACAAACGACGCAGTTTGTACGGTCTCGTTAACGGAAGATCGTTCAGAAAAACAACACGCCACATTGCACCACAAAGCCTCAGCGTTGTTTACATATAATTGATACAACCATTCATCGGCAATATAAAAATTTTCGCTAAAATAAACTCCCACCTTCAATTAAACTAAAGCAGTGATAAAAATGTACAATTATTTTAAAATCCTCTCCCAGTAATGGCCGTTAATGTTTAATAAAGCAAGAAAACAGCCCGCCTAAGATACACCGCCCACGGACAAACGGCGAAACGAGTCTCGAGTCCACGGTCTTGACTCACTTTCTTGCGAAACGACCAGCGCGTGCGTGGGGGCCGCTCCGAAAGGCATCGGTGTCGTTCGCAGGCTGCCACTCGGGCGAACGCAATCTGGAAAGAGATATGTCTCCCACGCGTACCAGTGCCCGAGTGGGTTCAGAGACAATGTCCTCCAATCCAAGTGCGCGTCTAACGTCATCATCAAGGGAAAGGACATACTTTGTAGCTTGAGCTGATGTAGGGAAAAGTAAATTCGAGACCTCAGTACCACCAACCTACGAAAATTACTTCAACTTTGTACAACGTCTTCCGACACTTACCTTGATGGAGGTTTCATCCTGCGTTTCCTGATTGCGGGCACTATCGATTATCGATGGGCATTCATTCGTGCTGTTGTATATGCGAATTGGGCCCCAGTCTCTGCTACCGAACCGTCAGCAGAAAGTGATCTAAATATCTTAAGCCCTTTCACTTGGATGACAATTTCAGCAACGCCTACTGAGCCTACGGTTTCCAAGTGTTGTTGAGGGCAGAGATCACACCGGTGGAAAAACTCGGGCACAAAGCGACCCGAAAGGAGATATGCCACCGTACACCGTAACGCTCATGAGAGGTCGTTCATTTGCTTGGGTATTTGGCCGTTAAAATCGGAACGACGCGAACAGTTGTCGTGGGCACACTGGCTGAAAAACCGGTAAAACAACAAAACAGCACTAGCGCTACCACCAAACACAAAAATTTACACACGGCCACGAAATAAAACGTGCTTCCAAACGAGATCGCCTAAACTTCTGGGGAGGGCGCTTCACAGGGGTTTGGAATTCCAACAACTTAGAGCGCTCTGGTTCAACCACTCTTTTTACTTGCTTCAACTACTCACAACTGCATACGGGTACACTTGCACAACACTTGCGACACTGCAATTCTGGGCACACACCGCGCGATCTTTGCCTTCTAGGGTATGCACCGATAAGACTACTAGGACGTCGTTCTACTGTTAATTGATCATAGAATCTACCCACTGCAGGATACAGCAGGTGAAATCTGTGCCAACCAATGCCTTCTAGATCTTTAGATTCTCCAACACACTAAATCACTACGGACGGAGTCCATTTTTCAATACATGTTCTGAATTCAACCGATTCAACGATACTGCATCTAGCAGCCACCGGTGTGACACAACACGATAATGCGCAACGCATACACACGAGTTGTTTACTTTCGTTACACCGAACGAGTGCGTGCGGCCTCCTCTCGTTCACTCGATCAACTGTGATCCGCGACACGATCCGCGGTTCGAAGAAGCCCGCGCTACCAGGCGTGACTGTGTGCGCTTTTGTTTTGTCTGCTCTCTCGCTCCGGTCCGGCTCGCTCTTTCTCTTTCTCTCGTCGCGTCTCACACGCGTTCGTGCAATGGTCGTTTTTGTTTTGTTTCTCTTACACCACGGTGCAGGAGGGCCGGTTGGCTTTTTGGTTTTGTTTTACGCAAACAAACCCTCATTCCCCCTTTTTCTGTTGACTCACCCACACACGCGGGTGTGTTTCCTTTTTGCGCTTCATTCTGCCTACACGTACGTTCATCCTACACAGCCCCGCTTCCACGTTTTCCACGGTCTTTCTTCCCGGTGGTCTCTCTTTCTCTCTCTTTCCGTTCGTAATCCATCACGTTTACCTCAACATTTCCGTTTGAGTTTTTTTAGCTTTATCCTTCCTGCTTACATATTCTACACCTCCTTTTGTCGCTTTTTTTGGATAATTCTTCCTTTCATTGTTGTCCCAATGTTGCTGCTGTTGCTACTGCATGTTTCCGTAACAATCCTTCCGCCGTTGTGCGCTTGGGAACCGGTTGACTGATCGCTGTTGTTGCCTGGCGTAACGGCTATTCGGGCCATTTGTGTTACTTCCCAAATATTCGTATTCGTTACCTTTGAAGTGCATTTTCATGATTGGGTGATTTTGGTGGGAAACCGGAAACAACAATTCTATTATCCCGAAGGACTACAAGGATGTGTGAAGGTGGGCAAAAGGAATAGAGACAATTTCAAAAATGCTCCTGAAATATACTTTTTAATTACATTTGCTTATCAGCAAACGAGATCAACCAGTTGGATAAGGTGTTTAAATTAATTACTTTCTTTTCTGAGTTATCTTTTTGCCATAATGACACATTTATTCAAATGTTGAATAGAGAAAGTTATATTCTATTTACGTTAATTTTAAATACACACACATTACATCATCGCTCCACCATCCGCTCCGTCCATTCCTCCCACCGAATCGTCCGCCGGTGGATTAACCAGGGCCGCGGGAATATTTAGCGTCTTGCCCGGGCACAGTGCCTCATACTGGTGCTTCAAACTTTCCAGCTCGAAGTTGCAGGTAGCCAGCGCTGTACGCAATTCGCACAGCAACACCATATCCGACCGTAGCTCATTAAACGCTACACAAATCTCCTCGATCGGTGGTGGGTTCGGATCGACCTTAAACTCCTGCAGCGCCTGCTCAAGCGCTTTAGCTTTCTTCTGGCCCACATTAGCAGGTAGCTTCATCTTCTGTGACCTCAGCGATACACCCGTACCGCGCAGATCCGTAAACTTTATGCCAGCACTCTCAACCGCGCTGACCACCGAATCCACCTTGGACGTGCGTGGCTGCTGTTGGATCTTTTTCTTGTTCAACTTTTTGTCCTGCTTTTTGTGCGATGTGTTCTGATGGCCGTGCGGTTGATGTGGATGATGATGTTGCTGCTGCTCCTTCTGGTGGTGTTCCGTTTGCTGCTGGTCAGCCTGTGAGATAAGTTTCTGCAGATCTTGCGTTTTACGCTCGCGTTCCTTCTTGCGTGCTTCGATCTTTTTCAATTCGTTCAGCAATTGCTGCTCTTCCTCGACTTGCTTGGGTGTGCGGTCGAACAATTTCTTAAGCTGCTCCTTTCGACGTCGCTCGTGTTCCGCATCAAACACGTACACTTTCTTCTCTGAACCTCCCGGTCCGTTACTGTTGCGCACTTTGTTCAGTATGCCCACTACCTCGTAGTAGCGCTCCTTGAGATCTTCCACCGATTTAATGCCATAGTTTGCTCGTTCCCAACGGTCACACATAACGATGAATCGAACGTCAAAGCGTTTGGCCAAATCGAACAAATGATCCGTCTGCTGCTTGGTCCATTTAGTCGTCTTCAGATGCGCATTGTACTCGTTCAGCGTATACGTAGGAATGTCGAGCTGTTTGTTCAACTTCGCAAAAGGATACTCTTTCTGCTCATCCGACACACGCTTCCAGTGATGAAAGACGGCCCCATCGGTACGTGCTGGATTGATGAACGGTGCCCACTCCCAATGCCGGACCTTTTTCATGCCCAATCGGGCCTTCGTCTTTTTGTACCCGGACACTGTGTCTGTGGGAAGAAGTGGTGGCGCATCTTTGTTATCGTTGTAGAGCAGAGCAAACACCTCACGGTGCATGCCCTCCGGCCGTTTGGCTACGATTTTCCTGCAATACCACGGCAAACATTGTTGTTTACATTCGGAAAGGGGGTTTAGCGCTTCTCTTGCATTTGTTACCTTTCCACAGTCCGTTTCTTGGAGTTTAGCAATGCTTCTTTCGTCAGCTCCGGCGTTACGGGACGCTCCAGCTCAAGAATATCACGCACATCAGCCATATCGAGGATAATGTAAGACGAAACTCCCTCAAATTTATCAAAATCGTGCACTTTACGAGAACTTGTTTTGTTTTCATGTAATTAGAAGCGCGCCTGGCTCTTGACAGTTTTCTGGACCAACGTCGAATACGACCAGCGAGTATAAACACAAGCAACATATCAACCGGGCCAAACTCCTTGCATCGCATGGATGACAAATGGTTTCAAAATCTCGTTTCATTCGCTATTTTTGCTAACATGGCAAACTAAACGTATCGCTTCGAAGGAAAATCCGAAATTTGATACTACTGTTTTATTTATACAGTATTCACCATATATGTTTAACATATCATTGTAACGTGCATAACTTTACTTAAAACTATCCTACCACCATCGAGCTTACTGCTCGCTATTTACTAATTCAAACCACTGTCTCATCGCATCGCTCAATACCATCGGAAGCTGCCCCAAATCCCTCACGATCACGTAGTACGGGAAGGGGAAAACGTCGAGGTACGATTGCATAATTATCTGCGAACTGTCCGCCGTGAAGAGAGGCACTCGTACGTCCATTATCGAATGCTAGAACCGGCAAGAAAAACGATTGATCATCCAAAACGCTAAAACAAAGTGTCTCTTAAAGGATTCTCTTACCTTGTTGTCTGGATTATCAATGATAATATACACAATGAAGATGCGTTGAAGTCTGGCCAGCTTCACCGCGTTCTTCACCTCCTTCTCTCCCTCGCTGTAGATATTCCGTCCGTCGCTCAATACCAACAGCAAATGCTCGAACACTCCATTGTCCGTTGCCGATCCATCCTCCGTGCTAAATGTTCGCATCTTTGGCAGGCACTGCGGGAGCTAATTCGACGCTGGTTCTTGCCAGTCAGCTGGAACTGCTGAAAAGTGTGACGGAGTGTGTGCAGCTCGAGAAACCGGTCATTCTGTGCGGTCCTAGTGACTGTGGTAAAACGAAAGTAATCGCACTACATGCAACTCTTGCCGATGCTTGCTATCAAGTGGATACTATAGACGACACAGTGACCGGTAGCTTCCAGCAGTTTGATTTCAACCGTCACCTGGAGGAGATGGCCGCACTGGTGGAGACCACACTGCGGAAGAAGGTGAAGGAGTTGTTGCTTCAAGATGGTCCGGCGACAGCTTTAAAGGGAGGAACAGTTTTATCGTTGCTGGAATGTTGGGAGAAGTATGAGAATCTTAGTCAAGGTGCAGCTGGTAAGTACAAGAAGAGTTATTTGATAAAAAACATCAATTAAATGAATGTTCGTTATTGTTTTAGCTTTCACTGCAAACATTACAAGCCCGCTGCTGACTGGTGAGATGGTGCTGTTCCGAAAGCGTCTCAGTGCCCTGCAGAGTGTTATCTCAGTGCTTCTCGTGCAGTACAGCGCATCGATCACTGCAATCAACCGGTTAAACGGGATGTCCAAAGTGCTCGAAAAGTTGGATTATCTCTCCCGGCAAGTGCAAACACTCAATACCGGTGGCCATTTCGAGTGGGTTGATTCGAAGGTGGTGAAATGTCTTCGTACCGGACAACACATATGTCTGGAGCACGTGAATCTTAGCTCATCCGCCGTTCTTGACCGTCTAAACCCAGTGTTTGAGCCGAACGGGGCGCTGATGATATCGGAGAAAGGTACGGTCAGGACGGAAAATTCCATTGATGACGAAACAACAACGGAAGTCGTTCAAAGACACCATAATTTCCAAGCCTTCCTTACCTTGGACCCGAAGAATGGAGAAATTTCTCGTGCGATGAGGAATCGCTGTATTGAGCTGGCTTTTGCAAATCGTGACGCGTACCAGGAGGATGATTTGCGGCGGCTTGTCTTTGCGAATGGAATCGCTGAGCCGTATCTAATCGAGGCATGCCTTACGATACACAAGGAGCTGAGAAATAGTTCCGGACAGTCGGAGCAGTTTAGTCCGTTCGGCGTAGCGCATTTGGTACGATTTGCTCAGCTTCTGGCACAGAATCTACAAAAGCAGGGCATGGATCGTAGTATCGATTGTCTGAAGCTAAGCGCGATGGATGTTTACGTTCGGCCGTCTGCTGTGGATCTGCTGGGCTATGGATTAGAGTACTATCGCAATGCACTGAAAGAGACGATCGAGAAAGTTATCGAAACCGTCACGGTACGGAAAAGTGCGGTTCGCTTTGGAAATGTAACACTTCATGCAAGTGGTCTCACAAAACTGACCCGCGTAAAGTTACAGGCTGAACCATTCCTAGCACTGCTTCGTGGTTTCTTGGAAGGTTTCAATGGTGCAAGAGTGCTGGGAGATATATCGAGTGGATTTGAACCGTTTGCCGATAAGGTGGGCACCAATTTCCTGAAATATCTGCTTTACTTTTTGTACGAAATCAGTTCGAGCGCTGACATCGAAATGCGTACAGCCTATCTGCGGGGAGCTATCGGCGAACAGCAAATGCTCGAACACTCCATTGTCCGTTGCCGATCCATCCTCCGTGCTAAATGTTCGCACAAACTTTAGCAGCTCCGCAATGCGACTCTGGTTTTGTGCAAAGTTCAGCGCACTTATCAGCCTCGGACCGTCAAACTGATCCGAATGCTTCAACAGTATGCGTGGTTTTTCGCCAAACGACATCACATTCAAGCGTCCACTCTCGAGCAGTGATAATGCTTGCGATACCAACGATATGGCTTGCAGCGTCAGATCCTTGGAATTGTTATGATCCATCGACTTTGAATCATCGATCGCAATCGTTATCTTGTAGTCTCGCTGAGCGGGCTTCGTGCGACGCAACCAGATCTTATCCTTGCGGAACTGGGACGCTATGTAGGGGATGATTTTCTTCATGTTTATCCTTCGCCCCGTTCGATAGTCTCCCTTCAGCCGGGTACATTTCGTTGGCTCCAGAATTAACCGGAGCTGCTCGCAAAGGTCACGTGCACTGGGAAGCATTTTGTGTGAGATTTGCTGCCACTGCTCGAATGCTTCATGATCGCCGGCACCATCCTGAAGCATGGACGCCTGCATTTCCGATTCCACCATCTTGCGCATATCGAGCTGCTCGGACGTAGATGGTTCATCGGGAATCGTGATATCGTGCAGAATTTCGAATCTGTAATGGGAATAATCGTTAGTATCGGGTACGGGATGGAAGTGTGATCGCGCCTATCTCACAAATACTTACATCGTGTGCGCAACTGTATCGTCCCCTCGTGCCACCATTGCCGTGGGAACTATTTCACCCTCTACTTCCGCGTTTGTCTCCGTTTCCATCCTTTCCTTCATCGCATTCTGATCCTTTTTAGCCGGTTTATCTTTGTTGTTTTCATTTTTCTCACTCTCCAAAAGTTCCGTTTCTTGCAGCTCTTCATCTTGCGGTGGCTCGTCCTCTTCCATCAGGTGATCGGCACTCTCGTCCTCTTCATCTTCCTTGCCTTCCTTGTTTTCCTCCTGCTGCTTGTCCTGATGCTGAATTTGTTTCGATTGCTCTTCCGTTGCGTTATCCATTGTAGTTTTGTCACTGCTCTTAGCATCCTTAACGTGTTGGAACTCATCGTCTTTCGAGTTCTCTTCCTTCTCGTCTTCCTCCTTCTCCACATCCTCTTCCTGCTCCGGGCGTTCCTCGCGATTCATTTGCTCGACCGTCTTTAATCGCTTCTTTTCCGCCTGATCGGGATCGCCCAACGAACGATCATCATCAGTGTGTCCCTGTTTGCGTCGTTGCTGCTTTTGCTCCTGTCGCTCCTGTTGCTCATCGTTACGGGTACGCGTTTCTTTCGATTCCGCAATACCTCGATGGCCCTTATCGGATTGCTCGTTCTCAGCCTGCCCGATACCTTCCTTATCTTCGCCCGTATCCTGTTCATCGAGCTCGTGCTCCTGTTTCGCTTCCGGCTTATCGTTGGCCACCTGATCGCTTGTGCCCTTGTTCTCGGCATCTGGCATCGCTTCCACCCGATCCTCTTCCGTGCGCTTGTCACGCGATTCGTGATGTTCCTCGTTTTCGGGACGCTTTTTCTGCTGCTCCTCTTTTTGCTCGTCCTCTTCCCCTTCGGGCTGGTCGGTCTTCTTTTCTTCTTCGCCGGGAACTTGCTGATCGGCATTTTCCTTGTTCGGATCTTCCTCCGGCACGGGAGGATCATCGGCAAGCTTGTCCGCAGCATCCGGTTCTTGTTCTTCCTCGTCCGAAGAATCGACACCATTTTCGTTCGCAGGATTATCAGCTTTATCTTCCTCGCCCTTGTCGTCCTCCTCTTCCTCGTTGCCCTCCTGCTCACCGTCCGCTTTCTCTTTCATTGCGTCGATGTCGAACGGATTCTCCTGCTCTTCATCATTGCCATCTTTCTGCCTCTCATTACCATCCAGATTAACATCTTCGTCCAGATCGAGATCTTCCGGCTCTGGGGGTTCTTCCAGCTCATTGTGATAAGGATTTTCCTGCTCCTCCTCTTCCTGACCCTCGTTCTCGTTCATATCATTGATGTCTTTCGGTTTCTTCTTTTTCTTATCATCCGTCACCGGTGCCTGATCGATTGCATCCATTCCATCCTCCTGCTGAGTGTCATCACCCTGCTGCTGCTTATCCTTCTCCGATCCCAAATCGTTATGCCGCTCGTCCTTCTCATTTGCCCCAGCACCATCTTCCTCCTCCATGCTGTTATCATTCTCCTCCTCTTCGGGCTTTTCCTCATCATCTCCCCAGATCTGATCGTCCAGCTTTTCGGCGCCTTCCTCCGTTTCTCCCATCTGCTTGTCAATCTCCTCATCTTCATCCTTTTCCTCCTCCGAATCGGAACCCTCAGGACGCTCCATATCCTGCAGCTTGGAATCAAAATCTTCGCTCATATCGATTCCCTTCTCCTCCTTGTTGTCTTTCTCTTCGTCCTGCTGTTCCTTTTCCGTGCCCGGTTTCCGAGCATCATCCAGCTGATCTTCCGATTCGATCTTGTGCGAAGCATCCTTTTCACCTTCACCATCTTCAAAGCCAAACTTTTCACCCTGATCACCATCGTTCTCCTGATCGCCATTGTTCTCCTTTGCTTCGTCTCCCAGCAGGTCTTTCGGAACACAGAAACCCTTCGTGGCCAGCTCGATAAACACGGTCAGCATAACGGACAGCATTTTTGTGCAGATTTTATGCGCACCCAGCTGCTGGATGAGATAATACTCGACGAGTAAGTTGTATTGCTCGAGAATCGGTACCAGCCGTGTAAGCTTTCCGATCATAGTGCGCAATCGGACGCAGTCGTTCAGCGCGCTGCCATGCTGAGTTTCTTCCAGCTGCAGCAACAAACTGCTCAATTTGTTTACCACTCTTGAAATGTTTAGTGTTTTTAAATCACACAGAAGATCTGCGTTGATTTTTTGCTTCAGGTGTTGCTCCTGTAAATTGTAGCCCGATTCATCTTCACCATCTTCATCCTCATGGTCGTCGGTTTTGGTTCCATTAGCTGTTGCTTGCTGTTCGTTATCTCTGCTCTCTGGTTCTGGGACTATTTCGGAATACTTCTTGTAGATCGTTTGCATAGCTATCAACAGAGAGTGGATAATATTCTCGATCTCATTGTTCATACTGTCCTCATCGAATGAGCAATCCATTGCGGCGCTTTCTTCGGACGATGATGCTTCACCCGTAATATCCTTCTTGTATTGCTCAAACCGTTGCAGCAACTCTACTATAGATTTCCCATACACAGAATAACTGTCCGGCTTGTAGCCTGTGCTGGGGAACTTGAATGAATCCGTCAACGAATCGAGTTTCGCCCGTACACTCGCCAATTTGCTCTCCAGATTCACAATCCGATCGCGCATACAGTAAGCATCGTTGGCAACCTTTCCAAGCTCTTCATTCAACTCAACCGTCTGCTTGAGTGCATCCTGCGTTAGCTTAGCAATCCTTCCGAATTCTACCGATTCTCTATAGAAACATCCGTCCGGTGGATTAAGCGGACTCGTCTCAAGCAACTGCAATTCTTCGTCCGTTTGATTCGGTGCAGACGAAAGCAGCATTTGGAACTGTTCCAGCACCAAACGAGCATCCAGTGCACAGCGTCCCACCACATCCAACCGCTGGCGATACTCACGGAAACGTAATCCACTATCATCATTCGACTGGTCTTCCTCAAGGCCGGTGCTCAGCTGGTAAAGGTTTGCAATTATTTCACGCAAATGGAACACATTGTCAACCATCTCCGATAAGGAGATCCGTTGGTTCTGTACCAAAAGGAACATATCGATCGAGAAACCCTTGATGCGATCCACATTTATCGGACCAGCAATATCAGCGTCCGGTTGCATCATCACCTTGCCCAGCAGCTTGATCTTGAACACGCACTTGGCGTAGTACAGGTTAAGCTTATCGTTCAGGAACACGATGTGTTGGTCGACCTTCCGGTACTTGGAAGCGTGCGTTAACAGCTCCAAACTGAAGGGTTTAATCGTTAGATCAACCGGATCAGCTCCGCCGATCGCTGACTCAACCAACCCTGTCCGATAGCTAAGGCCAAGCACGGTAAGCGTCTTGTAAAAGTCGGAAAGTGCTTTTCGCTTTTGGTTCAATATCTGTTTCGCTTGCGATTTTTGCTTCGGACGTGGTTGGGTACGATCCACCTCCAAGCCACGCAGGTATTCGATCGATTCAATCTGTTCATGCATAAACGTATCCAAACCGTACACTAACCCTGGGAACGGTGCGTGTAAGATCGCTTCCCGGCAAACGTTGCGAGCGGTCGAGAAGAATCGATCGATTTTCTGAAACAGTTGTGCAGATCCTTGCTGACTACCGCCACTAGTGTTCATTGCTGGCTCTGTATCTGCTTTATCAACCGAAAACCGTTCCATCAGCTTCCTCGGAGCCATGAAACTCTTCACAT
Organism: Anopheles maculatus; assembly: GCA_002091835.1. Taxonomy (NCBI): domain Eukaryota; kingdom Metazoa; phylum Arthropoda; class Insecta; order Diptera; family Culicidae; genus Anopheles; species Anopheles maculatus. The sequence goes on from KZ062268.1 coordinate 88,753, forward strand.
CCACCATGTAGTACGTAACTTTCGCCTCGGATCGCAACACTTTCACCTTCTGTTCGTCGGCATCGTTGATTTCCTTGGCCGGATCTTTGGGCGAGAAGACGGTCGCAACACGGGTCGAAATCTCCGTTTCGAACTCCTTCAGGAACTTGTGCAGCTGTCGGTGAACGCGCGCGATGTTGTTACGCATGCTGAAGTACGACAAGTCCTTATTGAACGATTCGATCTTTACGAAATCTTTCAGTTTCTTCTCGATCGGGACTCGCTTGGTGCGTATGTGTTCCTCAATCTCTTCCGAGAATTGGTCAAAGTACATGTGGATGTTGTAGAGCGCAGCTATTAACGTATCGCGCTTAGCTTTATCGCAACCAAAGCGTTCCTCGTCGAGGTAGTGGAGATACTGCTCGAACGATTTCATCACACGCAATCGCAATCCATACTCGGCATAGTTTGACGACTCCATGAACTGCTTCAACACCTTGATGACATCCGCAATCGTTACTCCGGCAGAGGAGTCCTCCATATCTTCCAGCTCTTCCTCTTCGTCTAGCAGTTCCTGCTCGCCGTAACACTTTTCCACCTTGTTGTAGTCAAGCAGATGGTTTAGTTTGCCCTTGCGCGTTGCTCCAACCTGCAGGTACTCGTGCAACAGATTGTACATGAAGAACCAGTATCGATACGCCTTGGACCGCACGTGTTCGAGCGTTCGAGACAAACATTCACGCCAATACTGCAACTCCATTCGCATCCAACGATGAATGTATTCCACCACCTCTCGCTCCAGATCGCGCATATTGTTTCCTCGATGAGCGACCGCATTCCATTCGTCCAGCTTCTGCCGTAACAGCTGCAATCCCGTACTAAATCGCACAATCGGTGCGGTTGATGGCAAACTCAGAATACGCTGCATAATCAAAAGGATGTCTCCTAGCACAGCATGATCGGGCCACTCCAGTAACAGTTCCTGAACACGTTTTTCGACGATCTTCAACACCTTCACACACTGCAACACCTCCGGTATGTTGGCATCGGTGTAGAAGTTATAGTTCGTTGACGAATAACTTCCTCCCTTAGTTTTGCGCTCAATCTGACCCACCTCCAGCTGGTCGTCGTATCGTTCCTGCAGCAATCCAACCGCCAAACTCAAAGCTCCGTACGCAACTTCATCGAACTCGCTACCGATCGAGGGTTCGTACTTTTGAACGATTTGATTGAAAATTTCCAACTTTGTCTCGAATGGTTTAACAAAGTCCATCGAAACGCTTTCGCCACCGCTCGAAGCGATTACATCCGGATGGTAGTAGTACGATCGTGTGTATTTCGCCATCAGCATTATGAAACTCTCACAAATCAACGCGTAATCGTCGTCTCCTATCGTATCCGCCGGTTTATCCTTCCTCTCTGGTGCTTTGATGATCTGCTCCAGCGTATCGTTTTGGATAAACTCCGCAAAGTCCTCATCGACATAATTGGGGAACATTTCACTAATTTCGCGCTGTGCAATGACGTCCTCGCTTTCTTCCTCACAGTGCGACTTGGTCAGATACAGACTGTCCTCTTCAGCTTGCCGCTTTCTTCGCAAATGTTCCTGCTTTTGCCACACCTGGTTGCAAACGTTCACAATACGATCCAGCTCGGCAAACGATCGCTTTCCAACAATCCGCTCGACCATTATCTTGTTCGATACTTCCTGCAGACGCGCCTTTAACAGCCGGAAGTAAGACTGCTCCGGTTGGGACAACTTTTCCATTACCGAGTAAATGTTCACCTTGTGCCGATCGTCAAACAGTTCGAGTGGTTTTGCGCACGGGAATTGTATGAACTTTACCAACATTTTTCGCAGCGACCGATCTTCGTTTAGATCGTAAAATGCTCCATTCGTTTTCTGCTCGATTGTGACCCGTTTGGCAGATAGCGAGTGTCGTAACCCGTTCAAACCGTACCGCAAGGTGGAGATTGAGTTGCACAACGGTGCCATAAAGTCTCGATAGTAAGGATCGTAACGCTTCAGTGTGTGATGCTCGAACTGTACCGCGATATCGTTCCACACATCAATTTGCGTCACTAGCTCGGCTACCTGCAGCAGGAACGATTGCGTATGGTTACGATTGTTGGCCACATTTTGCATGTCCACGGCGTAATCCAGACACTGGACAATCGATTGCAGGAGGCTTCCCAACGTACCGGGATGACAGCAGGAGAGAAGGAAATTGTTTACGTCGCGCACAAGTTCCGCATACAAAACGCTGTCCGCTGGACGCAGCGCTACCTTACGCTTCAAATGTAGCTCCTTGGACTTTAATCTTTCAATCGCACTGAGGAATAAACGACGACTGGATTCGCCAAGCTGGCGATAATTCATCGTTACGGACATGCAATCGTACGTGCGGACGAGCATTTCTAGCAGCTCAATGTCTTCCTTGAGGTAACGTTTCTTTAGACGATTCTTTTCAACCGGATCAAGCAGCGGCAGAAATACGTACACATTCATCTCCAGTGTTCCGGTAAGGGCACGTAGCAGAGATGCTAACTGCCACGCTCGATCGCGATCATCCTCCACGTTTAGCTGTTCTCTTGCTTGCTCATGATACTGGCGCAACGATTTCACGACGGCGAGAAAATCATTAACAAACGGATGTGTCTCGTCGCTTGCCGTATGGCTGTCCTGCACAATGTAGTCCAGCTCTTTTAACAGCTTTCCAGCCGCTATGTTAGCTACATGCAGATGATTACTTTCCGCACAATAATCCCTGGCAAGAACTCGAGTGTTACTCCACAGAATCGTTGCAATGGTGCCTAATGTATGACGCCAATCTGGTAGCTCACCTAGCCCCGTTACTCGGAATCCAGCTGAACCTTTTCCCAAAAGGATCGACAAACAGCTCGTCGTGAGCAAAGCACCACGGAAGCTGCTCGTAACCTTATCGGTCGCATCCGGTTCATGGTTGTTGTGATACGTCTCGTAAACTTCCGCACTGTCAACATTATGGCAAACACTCCGCTGCACGGCCAGTGAGCTTAGTTCGAGACGCTCCAGCGAACTGCAAAATTCGTGCCAGTAAGTGCTTAAAGTGCGATACAGTTGCGTCGGCACACTTGCCAACAGCTGCTCGATTGGCACTTCATCCATCAACGCTAGCAAGGAATCGAACGCATCGAGCGCTACACGATGTTCGGCTTCCGTTTGTGATCCGATTGCGCTAAGTGCATCGATTCCCAACGATCGTACGTTAAGCACAAAATCCATTCGAATGTTATGCTGCTGGTTACGGGTCCGTGACGCTAACAACGCTTTGAACACGAAGTATTCTAAGATCGGCAAACGTTCCAGCTCGTACTGGACAGCAGTGGGAAGGCATTTCTGTTGTGCGAACGCTTTCGTGTCCTTTTCGTATGAAGAAATCGCATCGATAATACGCTTCCAGCTTTCCTCCTTCATTTCTTCGCCTTGTGCACCACTTTGGGATATGATCATTTTATAATAGCGCTTAAACGGTTCCTTTCTTGCCGGTTCAATCATCGCAAACTCATCGGCATTCGATTCTGCTTCCTCGTTTTCGGTCATCCAAGCGTGATTACGACGCTCAAACATCAGCGCTAGTAGCGATCGCTTCAAATCGACTGTTTTTACATTATTCACCATTGCCACACGCCGCAGGAACTCTTCGTACGTATGGCGCTTGCTTAATTTCGGCACCAATCTCATTCCATCGGCAAGCTTCGTAAACTTCACAATCTTATCCACCTGTTCGGCTGTGTACAGTGGCAAATACTCGATGAAACGTTTTCCGTACATCTTCCGGAACGCAAGTAAAGGATGCGTTAGCTCCGTAATCGATTGGCGAAGAGCTTCACGCACACTGTTGCCATTGCTATTCGATCCTTTCTCGAGCAGACTTAGGCAGTGCTTTTCGACCCACTGGAAATGGAGCGTAAGATTATCCAGCAAGCCAACTGTCAACTCCTTGTTCTCGTACATTTTCCGATGGGAAAGATCGAGCAATCGGTTAATCCACAGGTTAGAGAGAATCAAACGCACGTACAGGTCGTCACTCATTGGAAGTTCGTCCAACGTTTGCACAACCATTGTACGGTAGTTGACGAGGAATTCGTACAGCATCAAAAGCAATCCGTTGCTAATTCCGTCGTTAATCAGCTTGTCGTTCACCGCTTTCGAGTAGGATAGTAGATCGATCTGGCTCAGCTTTGTTACCGAATCTATTTCGACTGGCGAAAGAATCGTGTTCAGCAAAAGCTCGCTGCTCACCTTGCGAGGATCGAGTGTGCTGCTGCTGTTCAGATATTCACGGATTCTTGGGAACAGATTACGATTCCAGGGCAGATCTCCGTTGGCTTCGGATTGTGGTAGGCGTTGTACTATCCCGCACAGAGTTTCGTTCAGCTTGACAATCAAATCCTTGTTCACGTGCACTTCTTGTATTGCGATTTCTTCAGGTTCTGCTTTAAACTTTTGTTGCCTCGTCGAACCTGTTGGTTGCATGGTGAACTTCATACTGACTGGTGCAGCATCCCAATCTTGCTTGCGCTTTCCTTCATCGGTTTGCGCATCCATTCCAGTAATATCCACTTGAATATTAGATGCGTTTGCAGTTGGCTGCGGTGCATTTTGACGTATTTCAGCTGCCTTGTCCACGCTAATCGTTTCGCCGATAGCTGTCCGTAGATAGGCTGTACGCATTTCGATGTCAGCGCTCGAACTGATTTCGTACAAAAAGTAAAGCAGATATTTCAGGAAATTGCTGCCCACCTTATCGGCAAACGGTTCAAATCCACTCGATATATCTCCCAGCACTCTTGCACCATTGAAACCTTCCAAGAAACCACGAAGCAGTGCTAGGAATGGTTCAGCCTGTAACTTTACGCGGGTCAGTTTTGTGAGACCACTTGCATGAAGTGTTACATTTCCAAAGCGAACCGCACTTTTCCGTACCGTGACGGTTTCGATAACTTTCTCGATCGTCTCTTTCAGTGCATTGCGATAGTAATCTAATCCATAGCCCAGCAGATCCACAGCAGACGGCCGAACGTAAACATCCATCGCGCTTAGCTTCAGACAATCGATACTACGATCCATGCCCTGCTTTTGTAGATTCTGTGCCAGAAGCTGAGCAAATCGTACCAAATGCGCTACGCCGAACGGACTAAACTGCTCCGCCTGTCCGGAACTATTTCTCAGCTCCTTGTGAATCGTAAGGCATGCCTCGATTAGATACGGCTCAGAGATTCCACTCGCAAAGACAAGCCGCCGCAAATCATCCTCCCGGTACGCGTCACGATTTGCAAAAGCCAGCTCGATACAGCGATTCCTCATCGCACGAGAAACTTCTCCATTCTTCGGGTCCAAGGTAAGGAAGGCTTGGAAATTATGGTGTCTTCGAACCACTTCCGTTGTTGTTTCGTCATCAATGGAATCTTCCGGCCTGACCGTACCTTTCTCCGATATCATCAGCGCCCCGTTCGGCTCAAACACTGGGTTTAGACGATCAAGAACGGCGGATGAGCTAAGATTCACGTGCTCCAGACATATGTGTTGTCCGGTACGAAGACATTTCACCACCTTCGAGTCGACCCACTCGAAATGGCCACCGGTATTGAGTGTTTGCACTTGCCGGGAGAGATAATCCAACTTTTCGAGCACTTTGGACATCCCGTTTAGCCGGTTGATTGCAGTGGTCGATGCGCTGTACTGCATGAGAAGCACTGAGATAACACTCTGCAGGGCACTGAGACGCTTTCGGAACAGCACCATCTCACCAGTCTGCAGCGGGCTTGTAATGTTTGCAGTGAAAGCTAAAACAATAACGAACATTAATTTAATTGACGTTTTTTTTATCAAATAACTCTTCTTGTACTTACCAGCTGCACCTTGACTCAGATTCTCATACTTCTCCCAACATTCCAGCAACGATAAAACTGTTCCTCCCTTTAAAGCTGTCGCAGGACCATCTTGAAGCAACAACTCCTTCACCTTCTTCCGCAGTGTGGTCTCCACCAGTGCGGCCATCTCCTCCAGGTTACGATTGAAATCAAACTGCTGGAAGCTACCGGTCACTGTGTCGTCTATAGTATCCACTTGATAGCAAGCATCGGCAAGAGTTGCATGTAGTGCGATTACTTTCGTTTTACCACAGTCACTAGGACCGCACAGAATGACCGGTTTCTCGAGCTGCACACACTCCGTCACACTTTTCAGCAGTTCCAGCTGACTGGCAAGAACCAGCGTCGAATTAGCTCCCGCAGTGCCTGCCAAAGACTGTTGTTTGACTGCAACCAGCGGAAGTTCTTCAGCATCTTCCATGGTGTATCCCTTCCGGAGGACAATATCGCCAAGGTACAGCTTTTCATCCGTCCAGTACAAACCAATATCCTGCGATATGCGCTCCAGCTCATCGCCATCGCAATGGAAAACTTCCGAAAACGCCGTCACTATGTAACGTTTGTCTAGATCGGCGCGCATCCGTTGATAGTAGACTAGTTTCATCTTTTCGAAAAGCACCACCAAAAGTTGGTGTTTGAAGCTCTCTGTAGCGACATCTCCTTGTGGCACTACAAAGCCACAGCTTTCACTGAAAAACAGCTCACACCAGCGTAGAATATCGCGAAGATTCGCCTCGAATGGACCACCTTTGTAGCCGAACTCCAAAGTTGCCAATCCGGTCTCTAGCCGTTCCGAAAACATGACCATTCTTTCAGCCAGATCAAACTTCAAACCTTCTTCAAGCTGCGTGGTTCTACGGTCGAAATAACTAACGGTCGACGATTGAGACATTGGCAACCCTTCCGCCGTCAGTAGCTGCCTTCCAAGGGTGACGAAATGTTGGTCATATTTACTTCCCACAACGTGTAGCAAATCTCGTCGTTCTAGTTTTCTCAGATACACCTTCGTAAACCGGTTCAGGAACGACTGTGGCAAACCCTTACGACCTCCACCCTGTCGAAGTGGGTTCTGTGCAGCAAATATCCTTGTCCTTTTGCCCAGATGAAAGGTTTTGTTAAGTTCGGCAATGTACACCTCTCCACGATGGTCCAGAATTGCGTTTAAACCCTCCAGCACACTTTGCGGAGCCAAGTTCAACTCGTCCAGAAGAATCCACGTGTTTCGGCGAGCTTTGAGTGCGGCGAGCAGTGGACCATCACGCCACACAAACGACCCAAGCGTTGGTCGAGAACCGGACGATGATGCGGTCGACTTTTCCTCACTTGCATTACTGTTTACTTCAAGCGATCGATCATCCGCGGGAAGATCGGTACCGAACAGATCAGCCAGATCGGTATGCTCGCAGAGATTGATACGCACAATATCGTACCCGATTTCACGGGCAAGACTTTCAACCAGGGAAGTTTTTCCCACACCAGGAGGACCTTCCAGTAAAATGGCTTTATCGAGGCTCAATGCCGATAGCAACCGGAACAGATTCCTTTGGGTGGTTGGTGCAGTGAACATGAAATCTGTCCCTTGTCTTGTGCCACGTTGTGCATTCGCGTCCAGTTCGATGTAGAATGGATGAATACCGAAACGATCGGCCGTGGATGTGATCACCGACAGGCCGCCGGATCCTACCGCCTGCTGATCGTAATCAATCATATTGATCTTTCCATCCCATTTTAGTAGGCGTTTCATCAGGTTCATCAACGAGCGACGCATCTGACGCCGTACGGACACAATCTCATCGTACGTTTCATACGGCAACATTTCGAGCGAGTCAAGAAACACAGTTTCCAGACCATAAATGAGTGCTTCCGGGAGCCCGACACGGGACGCATTTTTCGCCGCAAATCCAACCCATGCCAGTATGTCTCGTATACTGAAATTGAGCTTTTCGATCGATTGTTTCAACACTTGCACTTCCTTCACAATAACCCGTGCAACCAGGCCCATGGAATCGTTCGCCACTGGAAAAGAATCGCCACCTTCCAGCAGCACCTGCCGACACAATGTATTCTCCGCAATGTGCGTCAAATCGTCCTCCGCATCGGTCGCTCTACACCATATCTCCGTCAATCGATTCCGCAGGGCAGGAGACAATTCCTTCTTGCCGAAATCACCTCCCGGATTCATGGTGGCCAAAAACTGGAATCCATCGCGTGCTGTTATGACAAAACCATCGTTGTTGGTGGACACCTCATCGGCAATGGCACCCGTCGATACACCACCTTTTTCCGCTAGTAGCAGAGTGCGCTCCGGTTCCAGCAAACAATTTAACCGCTCGAGTACGGAATCTTCGGCGAGAGAAATTTCATCTGCTAGGAAGAAGCCACCTTCTTGCATCGAAAGGACAAGCGGACCATCGGACCATTCGAATAGTTGATGTTTCTTTGGACTATCCTCATTCATTGTATCGTTTTGGTCTGATCGGTAAGGACGAAGTCCTCCAAGGAAATCGGCTCCTTCTGTGTGCATGTGACAGTTCAGTATTCGAAGTGTTTTCTGTTCCAGCGTGGCCAACAATTGACAGACGGTCGTTTTTCCACATCCAGTTGGTCCGACCAGCAGAACCGGCTCGTTAAACTGTAACGCTTTCGCCGTTAGTACGGCCATTCGCCGCATGTCAAACGTCCACACGATTCCTTCGCCTCCACGACGCTTTTCTTCACGACCAGCTGCTTCCTTCACATCCACTCCATCAGCCATCACACGTTCCAGAATCGATCGCGTCACTTTCGACGTTCGCTCCGTCAAGCTAAAAAGACACTCTTCCTCTACACGCTTGCGGAAGTGCGCAAAGAGTGCCTCTCGTATGATTTCCGTCTCGTACGAACTCCGCACCTTCGACGACAACACTAGATAACCCTCGTCGATCAGATGCTGATTCCAATCGTAGCTGCGATCTTCCAGCAGCTTCGGATCAGCATACGTATACCGATTTCCCCAGCGGAACAGATCACGCAGGGTAAAGTTCTGTTTGGACGTAGTGCTTCGACGATTCAGCTGCAGGTCTGACATTACCTTCACCATTTTTACCGCATACGACCGGGGAATGTGGCAACGCTTTTCCAAAATTACTTCCAGCTCCGGTTTGGGAATGTCCGAAAAATGCAACTCTATGAAACGATTTTTAAACGCACGCGAAAGCATCTTCCGGCCCCCGTAAAGCCCGGGAGGATTTTGCGTAGCAAACAGCATGAAATTGGAGTGTGCTTTTACCACGACTTGTGTCTCCGGAATGAACAGTTCTCGGTTATCGTCCAGCACACGATTCAGCGCTTCGAGAATGTCGCTAGGCGCTAGATTCAGCTCGTCCAGTATGATCCAATACCCGTTACGCATGGCCTCCACCAGTACGCCTTCCTTGAACGTCAGCTTGCCCGTCACATCGGCCACGTACGTACCGATGTACTCCTGCAGATCCGTATGTTCGTGATTGTTAATTCTCAGACAAACGTTCCCGCTCCGCTTCGCTATATACTCAATCAGACTCGTTTTACCGGCAGACGTTGGCCCTTGTAGCAGCACCGGCAACCTTCCGATGGATATGATTCGTGCCGTTACGCATGGCCTCCACCAGTACGCCTTCCTTGAACGTCAGCTTGCCCGTCACATCGGCCACGTACGTACCGATGTACTCCTGCAGATCCGTATGTTCGTGATTGTTAATTCTCAGACAAACGTTCCCGCTCCGCTTCGCTATATACTCGATCAGACTCGTTTTACCGGCAGACGTTGGCCCTTGTAGCAGCACCGGCAACCTTCCGATGGATATGATTCGTGCCAAATCGCGCAGATTATTGCGCACACTATCTGTGAGGATGTAACTCTCGCATTCAGCCCTTGCTCGATCCAGTAGCCTTCAAAATCCAGCTGCTTCGCCGCATTTACCTTTGGTCGTGGTATGGGTGCGAGCGTCTTCACCACAACCCCACTGCTATCCTTCTGGAGGAGTGTTTGCCGTATAAACAGCAGCACCGTGGCATGCGATTTAAGATCGAGCTGGGTGAGGAAGCTTATACAGAACGCTTCGTACAGATTGCGCTCGATCGAACCGCACAGATTCTTCCCACAGATCGACAACGCACGGCACAGGGTACGCAGCGAGAACACCGGCCGATTACCGAGGCCGTCATTCAGTTCGAGCTGGGCCATCGCGCGCAATCGCCGGTAAAGCTTCACCGTGTTCATGATGCGCCCCTTTTGAATGCCCGTCGACGAGAGGTAATCATTTACCAGAATAAGCAAATCATTCTCGGCCAACAGTTCATCCACAAAGTATTCGGTAAACCGGTTACGAATGCCCACCGGAAGGTCCTTTTTGCCCACATCCGTGCTGGGGTTCATGCAGGCAAAAATGCGGAAGTTTGGGTGACGTTTCACGGGTGTGTAATCACCGCGCTCTAGCAGCACAATCGACCCATCCGGTTCGAGTATGGTTGAGAGACACTCGAGCGTTTCCGTGGAAGCAAGGTTTATCTCATCGAGCAGTACCCAGTCGCCGTTTCGAATACAGTTTACCAGAGAACCGGGGATGAAGGCGAACGATACGTTGATCTGGGGGGAAAATGAAGAGTCTGTATCAGATTTAACGCTAAGGAACTAAGCGACCTCGCTCCATTTGGCAGCTTCGTCCACTGTAATGTCTACTACGTATATATTCCATTGATACTTACCGAGTTCTTCAGCTGAGCATCCAATTTTCGGAGCTTCCCTTGCAAAACATTCCATTTTTCACGCACACTTTCATCACTCTTGTCAAGTCCTTTATCCTTGGTCGTTTTACTGTCTTGCACGTTCTTCTTAAGCGATGCTTTCTCCGATATTTTCAACATCAGCTTCACCAGCACGTCATAATCGCCACTACCATAGCACTGAGCGACATTAGCAAGAAATTTTTCATTCTTCTGCGCGTTGAACGATCGCCGGAATAGACTTTCGAACTCGTAACGTAAAGGTGTAACGACAAACCCCAAATCAACCGGCTTATATCCACCCACCAGATCCGACACGTCCGATTGATTGTTCATGTTCACTACCACCAGCTTGTGGTGCGTTTGGTAGGCAAGATACTGTACCGAGCTGGTCTTTCCTACACCAGTTTCGCCTACCAGCAACACCGGTTCGTTCTGCGAGACGGCGACGGCGATTCGTTCCAGCAAGCATGCTGCCGGTCGCGTGAAGGAAAATGTCGGCGCAGGCTCATCATATCCCGCCCGGTGTTGCATTGTTTTCACCCGCGAAGATGCATTACGATCGAGCTTTTGACGCTTGTTTAAGAAATCGTGCTCCATCTCGAGGTCGGCATTATTTTCATCGTTGGTTTCGGGGGATAGCGAACGCTTGAGCACAACTCTTCCCACACGAATTTCACTACTAACGCCTACCTCTACTGCTGGTTTATATTCGCCGCACAGATGCTCGCAGCGACTGGGAAGAATTCCGATTTTCCCACCTATTCCCGTTACCAGCTTCGTTCGCGGTGGACCATGTGGGATGTGCGAACAGAACAGATCGACCACGTTTTGAAACACAAAGTACGCACATTCGGTGCTGGTTACAGAAAACGACGGATCCGATCGGCGGCACAGCTTAATTAGATCCCGGGTCGATACAAGACGCCTGTTCGATCCAGCGCCAAACGGCATTGCAGTTAGCTTTTCGTTGTTTTCCGACTGGAACCGGGGTAGAGTGTCTTCCACACCGGTTGCAAGCAATTCTTCGTTGCCCGCTTGCAAATCAGGCTGCTCTAGCAGGGCCAGTTGATCGGCGGTGAAATTTTGATCATCCTCATCGGAATGGCATCCGCTGGAGAAGGTCAAATAAATGTCCACAATTCGTGTCGCCACGGTGCGTAGTTTCGGGTAGCGGATGCAGATTATGTCACACAGTTCCTTCCTCGACAAGGGCACGATAGTGACGGTATGGATATATTTCTCCAGCAAACTGTACGTGCTACATTGAGCCTGCGATACGCCCGACTTTGCTCCGGAGCGCAATGTTACAAACAGTTGGAATCCAGGCATTACGCGCACACAATCACGGAACCCGGGCACGCTTAGATATCCATTTTCGAGCAGATTCGTCAGCACGGTACACACGTCCTGGGTGGCTGAATCCAAATCTTCCAGCAACAACCAGTATCCGTACATAACGGCCTGCGTAAGTACTCCCGGTTGCCACACAAATTCTCCCGGAGTATCGGTGCAACGGTACTGACCAAGAAGCGTCTTACTGTCGGTCTGATCGCCAAGCTGTACCCGCAAGAATCCACTTTTCGGTGCGACCTTCTTGAGTGCTTCAACATCATAATCGAATGTTTCATTTCTGTCCATTTCAGCCACCTTAGAACCATTGCTAAGCTTACGCTTCTTGGTTGTCTCCTCTTTAAGCACCTGACGCTTATCATGCTCATCGCGTTTCGGAGGAATTCTACCGGTAGCTTTAGCTAGATATTCCACCAGCGACGTTTTTCCACTTCCAACCGGTCCCGAGAGACAGATCGCTTTACCGGACGACACACCAAGTGCCAAATTGCGCAAATTTAGCTTTGTTGAGTTCACGCTTACCACCAACTCTGACTCGGACGGCTGTGCAGCTCCCGGTTGCTGTTGCTCGTCTAGCTGTTCCGCCATTCGTTGATAGAATTTAACGTTATCCTTGTCGAAAATGGGCAACAGTACATCGCCAATGATCGTAACGACGTCGCTCTTGTACTGCCAAACGATTTTACCCACACTGGGTGCATCTTTCGATTCCTCTTCCTCTGTTGGGCAACCACCAATGGTAACACTCATGCGATTATCCTCCTCCAGTATCACCTCCACCGGTATACCTTCATCCAGTGTGTTCAGGTCGGTTTGTAGCATGCCCGCCACAATCGCCATTATTCGGTTCAGATAGTAACGCTTGCGTGGACATCCATTGCTATCAAACTGTTCGAAAAATTCTGACCAGTTCCAAGCCGAACGATAGTAGACCGGATCCGCAAGCAGATATCGGTAGCATGACTTTATCATCTCCAACCTGGAATCGTTCAGCGGTTGTGCCTTTTGCTGTTGTTTCCGTTGTTTTTCCTTCGGTTTATAATCACCATCATTCATGGTGGAGGCGAATGGCGAAGGATTTTTACGGAAAAATTGCATTGAATACCTACAAAGAATAGCATTACCATGAAAGTGAAAAAGGTGGAAAATTATCAGAATGCAATAGTTTTACCTCAGCACATCTGGACACAGTAATATAAGCTTTGATAAGGCAACACATTTCCTGCGATATGGTTCCATGTCTGCGGCCTTGGAAGCTTCATTTCCAGCTCCATTTGTGACTTGTTCCCGTTCAAACACATGCGTCACAATTAGCAGTAGCATATTTTGGAACCGGCGTCCAATTTCCTCTGTGTAACGTTCATTTTCTAGCAATTCACCCAGCACATTACAAATATCGTCCATTTGTAGTGAGTTTAACTTCTAATTAGGCAGGAAAAATCGACATTAGGTGAAACCTTTGCTTAGAAATGTAATCCATGAACTCCACGCCGCATGCCGATACACTTACCCTTAACCTAGAAAATGGGCTCAACTCTACGCACTGCATTTTCTCATGCAAATGCCGCACATTCTGCAGAACCTTATCACAATCGATCTCCATCGTACTCAAGCAACGAAACAAAACCAAAAAACAACCCGGAAAATACTGTGAAAATGGAAAATACGGTCAATTTTGCACGACCAACACGCTGACCACTTGAACTCGTCGAAGCGAAAGAAACATGTGCTTCTGTCAAATTGATCGCGCGTGCACGTGTTTGTAAATAATGGACGAAACGTCAAATCGGAGGCGTTTGTTTTGATAATTAGCATGTAGCTGTGTGCGTGAAATGGCCATTTTCAGGGGTGTATCAGAAAAGTGTAGGTTGAATTATTCGTTTCTTTTTATACGAAAACTTTCCTAGTTGTTAAAATCACAAAGTAAAGTATGTGATGCACTATTCACTAACGATTGCGCTCAACCGTGAGCGATAAGCGCCAACCAATGACCATCAAAATAGTCTTCCGTTAGCTCAAATTGAGTGCTTTTTTCCTTGCCGCATTATGAACTATGCAGCAGTTGTTTATTAATGCATTCAGGGAGATCAAAATTTCACCCCATTCACCAATTTCATCCCCAATCACATAAATATACAAATCAACATGCTGGCAGTTCACCGGCTGGCTTTTAAAACCACGGATAATTGAGCGCCACAGTCTGACAGCTCTGTCTGCAGTGACGTTTATAGTAACGCGTGCCGTACTGTGCAAAACATAAATCTCTGCAAGCTTTTCCTGGCCGTGTTTTAGGTTTATCGTCTCGTCATTTGTGCATAAAACTGTGTAATAATCGAGAGTTTCGCTTCCCCGTTTATCCTACTTCCTGGATGTGCAATCTGTAAACAAGTTTGTGTTACCAATCGTCCAATTTGGTTCTATCGATGATGTTAATCCTCGCGTGAAACGCATCAACTACGCGTAGCGCAGTAGTAAGTGACCACACACACAGCATCCAACACAACAAGAAAACATCCATCCAAAAACCGATTCCAGCACAAAAAGCGTCCTCGTTTTTGGATGATACGTTGCAAAAAAGTGTATTTTATCCATTCGCTGGTAGGAAGATGAGGAAGAACATGTGTGTAATATTGTTTCACTAGAACGCCTTAGTCATTGTGCAACGCGGAAGGTGTCCCCCGGAGGTGTTCATCTACAGGAAGAGGAACGCAAAGCCACACGGAACCGTACGAGGTAAGATACATCGATCGTGGACAATAATCCTTGTGGAAGCGATGTTCCTTACGATACATAGAGGACAACGCAATCCACAAGGGTGTGAATTGTTTGTGGTGGCTGGTCGGTTCCTAGGCAAGTGCTGTAAACACGGAGTGCAGGTTGGGTGTGTGTGTGCGTGTGTGCACCGTGTTCTGCGAAATAAAGGTAATCTTCAGCTAGTTTGTGCCAGTCAAAGAACCAAACTCAACCCCCCAAATTGTATAGGAGCTCTTCTCTTGCTATCTGGAAACGCTCCAGAAAGAAAGCTCTTCCGCTCGGCTACGGAACTCCAGCAGGACAGATGAGCAAATGATAGGGAAGCAGAGAAGCGGGAGCTCCGGGGTGTAGTAAATGGTTATGGTTATTGATACTGCCTTTTTGCGCGCCTCAGATTTGACGGTGCTCTTGTGTGTGCGTATACCGTACCGTACCTTGGGTACGGTCGAACGAAGGGCTCTCTGTAGCTCTCCCCCGAAAAGGCAATAATAATAATAGTAAATTTTAATGTCTTTTCATATTCACTTTTATGCGCGTTCACGGCGAAATTGCGAATAAAAAGAGAATTATGTGCAGCGGCGGCTTGAATGCGCCTCCTGTTTGGCCGCTAAGGTGTAAGTGCGAGAAGGAGCAAGTTTTGGAAAAACTGTAACAATTGTTCCCTCGTCCTCGTCGACGTGTGGTACCCGGCGGGGGACGCAAATTGGATCGAATGGCTAGAATAGTAGAACACAGCCGCATGTAATCATATCGCACCGTTTCACGCGCGGGAACGCGCTTCGTTTCGCGGCTAGATGGCGTTTAGGAATTAACGGCGTATCTTCCACTTTTTGCCGCGATTGTGACCAATGATGCGATGTTAATTTTCTTCCTCCTTCCCGCTCTTGCAGTGCTTCACCCTCCACCCCCCGATGCTCGGCAAGTATGGCGAGGCGAGTTCCGGCTCGATGAAAAACCTGGATAATGGGCTGCGAGACCGGGTGTTGTACCATCAGAATATGCTGAGCATGAACCTGACGGCCGAATTTTACCACAATCCATTCCTTGCGGCCAGTGCTGGTAGTAACGGTGGAACGACGACAGCTAGTAGCACCCCCACGATGGCACAGTCGCAGAAGATGCTCAACAGTCTGGCAACATCTCCACAGCAGCAGCACACCACCAGTAATGGATCAGCAACCGCAACAACCGGCCCAAACAGTGCGTCCTCGCAACAATCCCTAACCCAATACCAGTGTCAACTGTGTCAAAAGTGTTTTATATCAAGCGCCGTTCTAGCGCAGCACATGAAAACACACGATACTAATGGATTCCTGGCTCGGGAAGCAGTCAGTTACGTCCAACAGCAACCACAAGTGGTAACATCGTCAACACCGTCTGCTGCGTCCTCCGTACCGGCAGCAGTAGCATCGAGCAGTAAAGCTAGTCCACCGCTACTCACCCAGCACAACATCAAGAGCGAGTATGTTGGTGGAACGGTAACGCACACGATGGGTCAATTCGTGTACGGTATGGCAAAGCAGTTCGAGTGCCAAATCTGTCACAAATCCTTCATGACGATGGTCAACCTAAACCTGCATATGAAAATACACGAC
>KZ062268.1:105192-118656 GCA_002091835.1 Anopheles maculatus
GACGCTGTGCTAAAACCGATCGCCGCTGCCCACATGTATTCGCCATCGAGCGGTGGTAATTTGGTTGCCGGGACAACAGCGTCATCCGCAAGCTACCACCACACCGGGCATAACCATCACAACCCGCAGCAGCAGCAGCAGCATCACACGATAGCGCCTACCATCCACAGTCCCAGCGCCGACGGAGTGTGCCAAATATGTCACAAAACGTTCAGCACAGCGGACCAGTTCGCCGCGCACATGAAAATCCACGAGAATGAGTTTAAGAATCGAGCCCTGTATCATTCGAGTAGCTCGGCGAACGCCAACAACGGTGGCGATGATGGTTCCACTACTAGCAATGGGGACCATTTCTACGCCTCGTTGCCACCAACACACCAGCAAGTGCACGCACCACCTCCACCGCATCTCGACGCGAGCAAGGGCCATCGGTGTCCAATTTGTCACAAAATGTCCAACAATATCATTGAGCACATTAAGCAACACGAAGGCCAGCTAACGATGGGTGGTAGTAATGCCGCCGGTACAGGTGTTAGTGGTGGAGGTTATCAGCAACCGAACGACGATTCCCAATCATCGCTCGAAGACGATAGTGACGGTGGTGGTGGTGGTGTTGGTGAGAGCGTGCAGCGCAAGCACGAGTGTTTGATTTGCCACAAAAAGTTTTCCAGCTCGGGCAATCTGGCCATACACATACGGGTCCATTCGGGTGAGAAACCGTTCAAGTGCAGTGTGTGCGGTAAAGGATTCATTCAGTCGAACAATTTGGCCACACACATGAAAACGCACACGGGTGAAAAGCCGTACGCTTGTACGATTTGTGGCAAAAACTTTAGTCAGTCAAACAATCTGAAAACGCACATCCGGACGCATACGGGTGAAAAGCCGTACGCGTGCACGATCTGTGGGAAGCGATTCAACCAGAAGAACAACCTCACCACACACATGCGAACGCATCAGCTCGTGTGTATGGTGTGTGGTGTGCAGTTCATGCATCCGTCCGATCTGGCCAACCACATGAAGTTCCACAACGATGAGAAACCGTTCATCTGCTCGGTGTGCAACAAGGTGTACCTGAACCTGGACGAGCTGACCGAACACATGAAGAAAACGCACAACCAGGTTAAACCGTACCGATGCCACATTTGTGACAAAACCTTCACACAGTCGAACAACCTGAAGACGCACATCAAGACACACATCTTTCAGGACCCGTACAAATGTCAGATGTGCTCGCGATCGTTCCAGAAGGAGGACGACTATTCGCAGCACATGCTGGTGCACACGGCGGACAAACCGTACGAGTGTACGTACTGTGGCAAACGGTTCATACAGTCGAACAATCTGAAAACGCACGTACGGACGCACACGGGTGAAAAGCCGTACCGGTGTACGATCTGTGCGAAGAACTTTAACCAGAAGAACAATCTCAACACCCACATGCGCATCCACACGGGGGAAAAGCCGTTCGAGTGTACGATCTGTGACAAGCGGTTCAATCAGTCGAACAACCTTAACAAACACATCAAAACGCATGGTCAGGAAAAGGACCAGCAGCACCAGCAACAGCAGCAGCAAGCGAGTTGACGCGAATCGATGGCAGTGACGAGCAGCACATGAATCTGGGGAGGTAGTCACATACATCACACACCGTGTGTGCCAATAGTGCCATAAGACCAGCGGACAAAACCCGAAAAACCGACATAGCTTTCTTAATGTTGATGTTGATCATCATCTCTTTCGTTGTGGGTTCGTCCCTGCGCGTGTGTTTCCTGTTTAGTTTGTTTTTCTTGTGAAAGGTTTTAATTTGAGTTAGTTGATAATCAAACTATAGGCGTGTTATATTTTACAATGTTTAAACACAAACACAAAACGGTCAACAAAAGACAAGGGCATGCTGCTTTTGGGTGTTGCGATATTATTATTTCACCGTATTTCCGTTTTTGCGAGCAGGAAGAGATTATCAGAAGAAAATGTTGGAAAATGTGTAAAAAAAAAACAACCACAAATGCCACAATGTCGCGTGGAGAAACCGTGTAAATAAAAGAAAAGTTTCTTTCCTTTGTATTGAAGGAACGTCCCTGTATTTGCTGATGATTTTTTGGGGTAAATTGTATATTACTGTGAGCGTCTGTGAACGTGTCGTGTATAAAGTGAGACTAGTTTTGAATCGTGCGATCGCGGGAAAACAAGGGTCTTTTTTCCAACGGTGTACGCACGCACGCATAGGTAGGGAGTGCATTTTATCACACTAAATCTAGAAATAAACGTCTGTAGATATTGCATTCGATACCTGCCTATAGGCTTACATTAAAATGATGTTCATCTCGAACGGATACTCATCGGTAGCGGATTTGGATTGTCGAAAGAGTTGCGCATGCTGCCAGGATTTGCCACCGGAAAGGCGTGCCTGCAGGGTAAACTTGCCACACTCGCAGAGCGAGGAGAGTGCCTGCGATTGGGTGCCTGTAGAAAGGGAAGTTGAACCGGGTTGTTCAACAAATCGCGTGTATTTAGATGACCGTCGGTTTCTTACCATCACTCTTGATGTAGTACAGCTCCACCTTTGCGCCGTCGTACGTTTCCTGACCGAAGCGAAGCTCGATTTGTTTCACCCGCAATCCTTGCACGGAAAAGTCAAAGTTCCATTCGATCGTTGCTTCCTCGGTTCCCTCTAAAAGTAGTATGGGCTGGGATAAAGACAAGCATTGCGAGGGGTGAAATCAATTGAACACCATACCAGTTCTAGCGAGATAAACCATTTTCCAATCATGCTCCTCTTTCCGGAAGATATTTCGACTAACGTACTGTCGACTTTCCCATCCATTTGATTTTTCAGTGATCCTTTCGTTAACCCGATTGCTGGCACCTAAAATGGAATCAATCAATTACCCTTATTCAAGCTCTCCGTGGCTTTGTTCGTTTCTTGGTTACCTTTCAAGAATCGCTCATAGCAATCCGTTGCACAGCAATAGCGAATGTTGAATTGTTTTGCTTGTACTTCCTCCTCCGTTGGAATGAACATGTAGCGTGTGTTAATCTGCTGTTCGCCTCGCTGTAACCGCCACTCCAGACTTCCCGAGCTACGACCTTCCCGCTCCGCGGCCGTTGGCACTCTACCGGCATTACCCAACAGCTCCAAACACTCATCAACCGTACGCTGCCGTAAATAGCTCATCCGCTCCGGTGTGCAGTTCAAGCCAGCCCGTCGCTTTGTCCTTAGCTTCCCGATCGCGTCCAGCAGCGCCTGTTCGCTACATGCACCACCTTCCCGCCGGCGCTGCAGCAATTGCTTGTGATTGTTCGAATAACGCCAGCTAACGTCCTGCACATCATCCCGAGCAAAGCCGAACACGTACGTAATCTCTTTCCGCCATCCGTGCTCGTACATCAACGGTGCATCCAGCACATTCTCACACGGGTCCACGTGAATCCAGCGTTGCCTTCGCTCCGACCAAACCTCCGTCCATACGTGATCACCGGTAGAAAACACGTACCTAGCATCGTACCCAAGACATCGGCACAGGAATGTAAAACAATTGGCCCACTCACCACAGCGGCCGCGACGCGTTTGTAGCAACTTTTCCACATCGTTGTAACGATAAAAGTGACGTAACTGTCCGCAGCACCGATAAATTTCCACACGCACACCATCCTCGACGGTGCTGCGGACTAGCTGCGTTTTTTCGTTGCCACACACCGTACAGGGCAGCGCATTGACCCAGGTGAAAAAATCGCCCCGAAACCAGGCGGTAAGCTCTTCCAGCAACAGATCCTCTTCGCTCGGTTCCTTCTGGGTGGAAGGATCATTCGACGCCAACAATCGTTTCCACTGGGACAGTTTACCTTTGGCCTTTGCCGTTAGCGTATCGATCGGGATGAGACTTTTTCCGCTCGCTAAAAGTAGCTCGTCTTCGTACTGCATCACCTGGTCGGAAAGAAGCTCGAGCTGACGCAGCAACGTATTATTACCCTGCACGACCTTCGGGAATTCGATCCGTGCCAGAAACGGTCGACTAGATTTTATCACGCAAGGTGCCTCTGTTTGTTGTGGTGGTTGCTGTGTGGGCCCATTGTTGCTCCCGGATGGTTGCAGAACCATTGCCGGTTTACCTTGCTGCACCGTCTGCTCCAGAGGAATGTTGTCGTTTTCGGTCGCGTTAGTGCTACACGACATGCCTGACGTAATGCTAATTTCCTTCTCTTTGGGAGGGTTTTTTATCAGCTCTTTTCGTTCGTGTATGAATTCTCGATACCTTCGCAGATTTGCCAGCAGCACGTTCGACGGTACCGTGAGCGTTCCGTTCGATTCGATAAACCCGATGGCCAACATCAGCTGCTTCATACCATCCACCGACAGTAGTTTCTCCCTGATCGAGGGATTATCTATTCGCACCGTTCGATACTTGGCGTTTTGCGGCTCGCGTATAATGTTGTCCAGCAGGCGCAAAAGTGTTTCCGCCGCCACCATGTACGTTTCCTTTGGATTGCTTTCGAGGGCCAACACGAGCGCTTGATTAAGTGCTGCCATTATTACCTTCGTATGTGTTGTTTTACGATAGTAAAATCTTTGGTTTTTTTTTGTCTGTGTGTCTCTCGCACTCTCGGTTGTTGCAATTGATTGGCCCGATAGATAGCGTTGTCTTTTACCCAAGCCAGCCCAGTCACCGCGGTCAGACGGCCGAGATCTTATCGTGGAGAAGAAGGAAGAAATGGTTGATTGTGATCGAACAGACTGACGCAATCTTTACGCACACACGAGCTATACACACCTAACTCCAAGGGCGCCGGCGAAGGTAAGTGTTATTTTAAGTTCCACCGTACCTGGAAAACACTTTTCTTGCGGGACAAATTAAGTGCGCCGATGATTAGGCGATTCGACTGCTATCAATTATGCTACCCCACTAGCGAATAATAAAAAGAAACACACCCCGCCACTGACAGCTGGCCTAAAGTTTTTTTTTTTTGTTGCAAATATTTAATGTGCTTGCAGTTGCACTGGAATACACTGGAAATTTAATAATGACTAAAAAACATTTAGAATAAACAAAAGAACAGATATAATTCGTGGCCTGTTTTAGTTGAGATCATATAAAAGCATACAAAATGAGTTTTTATAACCGCAAAACCACTGTCCAATGTTTGTTTATCTACAGCTTTTGCAGCAGCCCTGACTTTTTGGTTTGCAGAAGGCGAAGCGATTAGGGGGAAAATGGTCCAACAATATGAAAAAAAAAAATTCATAACATTCTTTTGAAACTAAAATAACACATTTTGCTACGAAAATCCTGCAGTTCCATTGATAAAACAAATTAAAAAGTATAATTTTTGGCCACCAACAGCTGAATCAGCCGTTCCACAATGCCTGAGTTCGCAGCTGTCAAATCGCTGTCAAGCTGATACAACTCGCCAAGGTTTGTTATTTTTTTGTTGGCCTTGAATAGTTCATACTCGCGAATAAAGACAGGATACCAAATATACTCAACGTTACGCAAATCTAAATTGTGCGCTTTTTCGCACCGTGCAAACGGCAGCAGGCAGCTGCGGAGATACTCATTTTGGGTACGTTCACGTGCTTCCGTGTGTTTCGTGTGATTCGAAATGTCCGTGAAAGTGGTAGCAAACGCAAAGCATGTGTTCCTCTCGAGAAACCTGGCGCAATACCAGCGAAACCCGCTGCTGTACGTACGCACAATCGCTTCGCAAATGATAAGCATCACGATGAGTCGTAGAAAGTGAGTCTTTTAACCTGAGCCATACGATTTATCCCCCTTTCCATGGTAGATACTCAACATACAGAGGAATTTTCGATTTTACACCAATAACGAAAACACGACGTGAATTTACCCAAAAGAAGCTGGTCGGGTGAGTAGTAGTACGATTCCCGCACTCGGATGTTGACATTGAACGCGTATGCGCAAACCATGGTGCTTCCGTGCTCCTTGGAAATGGGTTCAAGTTCGTCGTGGTTACGTGTGTCTGTTTTTCATTCTTTCTTTTTTGTTTTGCAGATACTCAATGCAACAGCTGTACTCCGTAGTTGCCGATGTAGACAAATACAACACTTTTGTGCCATTTTGTAAAAAATCTTTCGTGTACGACCGTAAGCCGGGCTCCTTGAAGGCAGACCTTATTATCGGATTCCCACCGCTCAACGAAAGCTACACCTCAAACGTTACCCTCATCACACCATCGCTCGTCAGGGCGGAATGTGTCGATGGCCGGTTGTTCAACTACCTGTTGACGGCGTGGCAATTTAGTCCGGGTTTGAAGGACATACCGCAATCGTGCGTGATTGATTTCATGGTATCGTTTGAGTTTAAGTCGTTACTACATTCGCAGCTTTCGAATCTATTTTTCGATCAGCTCGTAAAGCAGATGGAATATGCCTTCATACAGGAAGCGGAGCAAAGATTCGGCCCACCGGCAATCAAGAGCCACGTACTGGTATCGAACAAATCGTGACCCAGGACCCCGGACACGAATGGTAACGGGTAGGGAAATCTTAGTTAGCAAATTATGTTCCAATTCTTAATAGCCAGGGGGAGGGTAGATGGACCTGTGGACAGAGTATTGTTCTATCCTCTATCGTCAATTCCTTCTTGATAACGACGCTTACACATCCATATTCTGTGTCTATTTTGTTCCATTACACTAATAGTTTAACTCCGATACTGAACGAACGAGATAGACAATCGAACCGTATTATTCGAATACCTTTCGAACTACACCATCATAGGCAAAGCATTTTTGATATTAATCTTTCCCCATTTTGTTCGATGCAATCGTTCGGCAGAGCGACACAAGGACACATGTGGACATTGTGTTGAAGTGTAAATATTCATCCAATTCCCCATACGAATTATCTATTTATTTTGATGCCAAATGTTATGATTCGAGCCGTGAGAATGCGAAGCAAAGAGCCGTGTCAGTTGTTAAAATATTATTTAAGAGCAAGTGATTTGTAAACACACGCTTCGAGTTCAAAGATAAATAATCATCTTGTGAATCTGCATGTTTTCATAGGTCCGAAACAAATATTTCTTAAAGCTATCTTGAGCGTGACAACGGGAAATAATCCATTTCAAGCTGTACAGCTGTTGTTCTACGGTTTCCTACTGTGAAATGTGTTTCGTCTCGATTGCACGGTTCGTCCAAACGTGGACAAGAAATGGAAGCAAGACTGTAGAAGACTAATTTCATTTGTCTCATGAATATAAAACATCTACCAGCGTTAACCTCGACGTTTGTCCTCTTGGGTTGACACCCGAACCATTCTAATCCATTACACCAAGGTTTCCCCTGCTGTCTACATCGAGAAAACCTGTAGAAAGTTGAAGACGAACATTAAACGTACCGAGGCGTTATTGCTGGTCTAAAAACGCACTTGCTTTCTCACAGGGACAAGGATTTATGGAAATCCTAATTGACAGCAATATTTACCAACATTCCAATGCCACGTGATCGTGAATCGACTACATTGGGGAAGGAACTTGTGTGGGTGGTGGGCGTGAGGAATCGTAAATCATTTACCATTTGGTCAAACGCCTCGGTTAACCAATTGACGACATGGACGACCATCAGCCTAGCACCGGAAGGCTGTTTTCCGCCGTCCGACGATACTTGGACGACGGATGGCGCCTTTCAATCTCTTCTTCTCTTCTTTCCTGGCCTGCTCCTAGCCTGCCTTTCAATCAATAACCATAAAACATGCCGTCATCGTGTTTCATTTTTTCCGTTCCAAACCTTGAATGGGAACACCTTCTCGAATAACAGTTTTGTAAGGAAGGAGAATACTGACCTTAGATCCTGCGTGGAACCTGATAACCTTCGTCCTTGAAGCTTCTATTAGGCTATGCAGTATTTACATGAATTTTAGAACATTCTACACCCACTCATATTGGCCAAACATAGCCATCCACCCACACACGCACACCCAGTTGGTAAAGGCCACAAGAAGGCTCAATCTGCCAGCCGCCAGCGGTTCAAAGATCAAGGCCAACAGCATGCATTTGCATGCGAAATCTAGCTTATGCAAATGTTTGACCAACCAACGATTCTCATTGCTCGATTAGCGCGAAGTTAGGTAGGTTTTGGGCAACAATTTCTAGTCGAGCCCCGATTTCCGCAGTAATTTGCAATTAACTGTTAAGGGGGCGGTCGGAGACAGTGGCCTGTAATGAAACCTGCTGCCCCCGGAGTTCGGGAGTAAACAAATAATTAAATAATAATATAGCGTGAAAAATTATGCCATTTGTGGAGGTGTAGAGGGCGTTTTAAATTATGAGCCAAATAAATTCGTAGCAAAATGCCAACAATACATTTCAATTACATTTCGCTTCGCCATAATCACTAAACCCCTCTTTTCTGGCGACCCAAAGCATAAAGGAAAGGATACTTTATCTAACGAAGTGTAGTTTAGGGCTTTTCCGGCTTTTTATTTTCTTCCTACAGCATCGATCTCCACTGAGTCGGTTTCGGTTAGCTTGTTTGCTGGAAGGTGCGTTCCAACGGCTGACCACTACCTAATAGGAAAACTCTTCACCGCAGGCGATTGCGTGTGAAACGTTCATTAGGGTCGTAAAAACAAAACGTGTGCGCGCGCGACCCTTCGTGGTTAGATAACGGGGGTGTAATGAGGCGGTGCGTGAGGAATAGTGGGAAGTGAGGGTCCCATTGATTAGCCGCAAAGGAGCAAGGATACACTCTCCATGCTCAGCTGGTCGTGCGACCATTAACAGTCTTACGTTCGTTAGGCAGTGATTGTGCTGCTCGCTGGAAGGTGTGACGCTCGCCTTTTAGTTTATGAATTTGAAGAAGGACAATGGTCAGCGGCGGCACGTGCACGATGCGGACACTATTTATGCTTCGCGCAGCCAGGCTAGCCGAAAAACATGTTTATAAATACCCCAATCCACCAATCCTCTTTCAAGGGCAATCTGGGGCAATCCGCGTAGTTAATTATGCGCTCCCCGCACCACACTCGGAATGTGAGCCGCCCGCGCGCTCGTGTATGTGTGCTTTATAGTAATCATCACTGGTTTGCTTTATAATCCAGACAAGAAACGGTACTTGCTTGTTTTAAACGGCCGAAGATTCTAGCAGTGCTTCGTTGGGTTTATTACACATTCATGCGCTGGAATGCTGCTACAGCTGTCCGCACTGCGATATGACTACGGGCAGCTTCGGCTTATTGTTCGGTCCCGTCGGAACGTTTTCGATCTTTCGCATAATTAGCAGCCCATCCAGCACGCGCCCAAACACGACGTGTTTATAGTCGAGAAAGTTACACTTTGAACAGGTGATGAAAAACTGGCAACCATTCGTATCCTTCCCACTGTTGGCCATCGAGAGCAGGCCGGGCGCATCGTGCTTCAGCAGAAAGTGTTCGTCGGGGAAAGTGGCACTGCCGTAGATGCTCATCACGCCCGTTCCATCGCCCTGAAGGATGGAATGGGATTGGAATTATTTCTTCACATTAAATGCGATAACATTCTTCACCAGAAAAGCATTAACATACATTCACGAAATCTCCTCCCTGTATCATAAAGTCCTTGATAACGCGATGGAAACTCGAACCCTTGTATCCGATCGGGACGCCATCCTTTTTGTACTCGCCCGTACAGAACTGCCGGAAGTTTTCACACGTTTTCGGTACAACGTCCGCGTACAGCTCGAATACCATGCGGCCAATTTCCTGTCGAGTACCACATACAATGAAGAAATTACTATCTTTCTCGGTGTGTATCTTATTTCAAACTGAACCTACCGCTGTTCCGACGGTAATATCCATAAACACAACCGGATTGTTGGGATTGCGGAGCTGTGATTGAATTTGCGTCCAAGTAGGCATTTTCCCTGGGATCGATGCACACAAACTATTTCCTAATAAAAAAATATCCGCCAACGGGAATCGAGCGTCGTCCCAAGCACGTTGGACTAGTGTAATATCCTTTCGTATCACGTTACGAGAAGATCCCGGTGTACAACTGGGACCGGTTTACAGCACTCTTAAAATCGCTCCAATACTATGCGTTCCGGTTATTCGCGTGCTGTGTTCCCGCGCTCCTATCTATCCTGTGTTCGTTAAACCAAAATGCAAAATACGAAATGAGTCCATTCAAGAATGACAAAACTTTATTTACCGACAAAGCCGGATTTCAAGATCTGACCTGCAGGCTGGTTCAGGTAGGAGCTTGACAGTTACGCATTTGACACATGGGATACCAGTCCGACATGTTCGACAGTCTCGGAAGAATCTCGGATGGAATTCAATCTTTTCATATAATAATTTAACCGATTCTCCCTGGAAACGGGTGCTCAGGAGCATTTTATGTAATTTAACTGTTATATTGCGTCCAATTGTTTGTAGTCATTTATTTTGAAATCCTCCCTAGCTTTATTCCCCAAAACCGCGGATAGA
Source organism: Anopheles maculatus (assembly GCA_002091835.1). Lineage (NCBI taxonomy): Eukaryota > Metazoa > Arthropoda > Insecta > Diptera > Culicidae > Anopheles > Anopheles maculatus. Next base: position 115,616 of record KZ062268.1, read on the forward strand.
TGTTCTGTCATTTTCATTTTAGCAAAGATGTTCCGTAGACCGACCACCGTGCCTCTGTCGCGGACCAATCAGCGATCGCCAACGAAACACGACAGGGAGGTCACTAACACCGACAAAAGAAAAGAGATCTTTCCGAAACTTTGCATCGGCAAGACGTCGATTTAATTCATCAACTTCTTCGAGTAAGTAAAGTCCGTTTCTGCAGCCGCAGGCTTGCTGTGGGGCCACGTACTGGAAACACGTCCGTTATACAGGCTCTTGGTTCTGTCGGCCGTAATCTTACGCGCATCGTGCAAATTTTCTCTCCATCATCAACAGCAGCGAGGCGGAAAATCATGAACTGCCGGTTGCTGGTTTGTCTGTGTGCCCTGGTGGCGGTGGCGTTTGCCGGTGAAGCCGACGTGCTAGACTTGACCGATAGCGATTTTTCGAGCCGCGTTGCCGAAACCGAAACCACCTTGGTGATGTTCTACGCGCCATGGTAAGTCCCCAATGTGTTGAAAAATGCATTTTCCCTGTATTGTGAGCTAATATGGATTTTGTCCGAGGCCCGTAATGGGGAAAAGAGATGGTGCTATGTCGTCACCCCGTCACACGCACACACCCCGTTCCAATTGTGGCTGTGACAATAACCTTTCGAGTCAGCATTTTGAGTTTTTTTGTTTGTTTCTTTTCTCTCCTGTGTGTCGTTCTAGGTGTGGACACTGCAAAAAGCTGAAACCCGAATATGCTAAGGCTGCCGAACTGTTGCGCGGTGAAGATCCTCCGATCGCACTTGCCAAAGTCGACTGTACCGAGGGCGGTAAGGACACCTGTAACAAGTTCAGCGTCAGTGGCTATCCCACACTGAAGGTGTTCCGCAATGGCGAAGTGTCGCAGGAATACAACGGACCGCGCGAAGCCACCGGTATTGCTAAGTACATGAAATCGATCGTCGGCCCGGCCTCGAAGGATCTGCTGACGGTGGAAGCGTTCGAAGCGTTCCTGAAGGTCCAGGAAACGTCCGTGGTTGGATTCTTCGAGAAAGAGTCGGATCTAAAGGGTGTCTTCCTGAAGTACGCCGATAGCCAGCGCGAGCGTCTCCGGTTCGGTCACAGCAGTGCGGCCGAAGTGCTGGAAAAGCAGGGCGCAACCGATGCCGTGTATCTGTTCCGTGCCCGCCAGCTGGCGAACAAGTTTGAGCCCGATTTTGTAAAGTTCGAAGGAACCACCAAACAGGAGCTGGCCGACTTTGTGAAGGCCAACTACCACGGATTGGCTGGCGTGCGTTCGCGTGACACTACGAGCGACTTCAAGAACCCGCTGGTGGTCGTGTACTACGCGGTCGATTACGTGAAGAACCCGAAGGGAACCAACTACTGGCGCAACCGTGTGCTGAAGGTGGCGAAGGAATTTTTGGGCCGTGTCAACTTTGCCGTAAGCGCGAAGGATGATTTCCAGCACGAGCTGAACGAATACGGATACGATTATACCGGCGATAAGCCCCTGGTGTTGGCCCGTGACGCAAAGAACCAGAAGTTCATCATGAAGGACGAGTTCTCGGTGGAGAATCTGCAGGCGTTCGCCACGGAACTGGAGGAGGGATCGCTGGAACCGTACGTCAAGTCGGAACCGGTACCAGAAAACAATGACGGCCCGGTGAAGGTAGCCGTGGCAAAGAATTTCGACGATGTGGTCGTCAACAACGGTGTCGACACGCTGGTTGAATTTTACGCTCCCTGGTGTGGACACTGCAAGAAGCTTGCCCCAACGCTAGAGGAGCTCGGCACCAAGCTGAAGGATGAGGCCGTCTCGATCGTGAAGATGGATGCCACCGCTAACGATGTGCCGTCACACTTTGAGGTCCGTGGCTTCCCAACGCTGTACTGGCTGCCCAAGGACGCCAAGACCACCCCGACCCGTTACGAGGGTGGCCGGGAGGTCGATGACTTTGTGAAGTACATTGCCAAGCATGCGACAACCGAGTTGAAGAGCTTGGATCGTGCCGGTAACGCGAAGAAGACCGAACTGTAATCTCCTAAACTTCGTTCCTCCGATCGGCAGCCATCGAAAGGTTGGTTTTTTTTTCTCTCAAAGTTTTTCTCTTTTCCATGTCCCAATCGATCGTTAGTTGGGAGAAGGTTAAAACAATTCAGGTTCCAACAGGCATTCCAAAAGGCTGCTGATTTCATCCCGTTCTTCAGATCTGTCCGCCATTAGGTTTTTTTTTGTATGCGGGTCTTGTGCTAACGCTAGTTAGGTAGGACACCACAGCGAATGTCGTAAAATAAGGCATGTAGTAGGATCGAAAACACACACACAAAATCAAATACACACCAACTCTCGGGTGCTACAGAGAACAAAAAGGCAATGGAAGTTCGTCCTCTCATCCAGACGCTTATCGAATACTAATGACTTAGGGTGGTGGTGGTATGATGATGTACGCGTACATCATCCACAGAACGAACAACAATATAAAAGCAGAGTGAGCAAAACGAGGACGAACTGCATTTAGAACTGAACAAAAATCTGTTTTCTAGATTTACATTTATCTCTCTGGCTTATCGTGGAGGCGCAACACTGGAGGAGTATTTAGGTTTCCAAGGGCGCAAGAGCATCAGGTACACACAAACACAGACCAGATAAGAAAGCCTTCTCGTGTCCCGATCATTTCTTGCAGTGCATTTAGTATGGCGGGAACGAGTGGCTGATTGCTGTCCCCGGTATCATCTGTCCTACGTTTCCTATTCTTACGTTCCCTTTCTTCATTGTGTGTACTGTGAAAGAGCATTTTTTAATAAACAGAAAGGATCTAATAACAATTAAAGTGGCCGATCGTCTTTCGATTGCAGTAATTTGAATGTTGTTATCAGACTTCTCAGGCACCAAAGTCGCTTTTTGGTCTTCGCTACCCCACAAGAGCCTTATCGACAAGTCCTTGCTGAATGCAACCATCGTCGTCTTAACGCTTCGTAAACCATGGGTGAGAAACGGTGAGATGAATCCTGGACTTGGTCGGCTTTTTTAATACAAAATTCTTCGCCAAAGCCTTCCACGTCGGT
>KZ062268.1:123868-144216 GCA_002091835.1 Anopheles maculatus
TTCGGGCCATAGCGATACAATTCCTGCGGGAGATACTTGATGGGCGCATGTAACGTTTATCTATGTCGTTAGTTAAACATTGCTCTTTAACGCAACCATCAAAAACACAATTCCATTACAAGCTAGTCGCGTGCGGGGAACGCATAATGGAAGAAAGAAGGTCACTTCAAAGCGACACCGATTCATCAATTGCTTACACAACATGCCGGCTGACACACTTTTTTTTTGTCATTTACTTCCTGTATATTGTTTTGATTTTCGCCACACTAGAGAACACTTTCCCTTTTTTCATTTCCGCTCGATTCTGTTTATTTTATAGCATTCTTTTTCACTTCTTTTAACCCCACCTATCGCTCTTCTGTGGCAGGTGTTTGCCCGAACAGTGAGCCAAACAGCTCATCCTTTGCCTCGTCCGTCCATTCGTAATCGGGCACGGGTGCCATAAAGTTAACCAGCTTATTGTGTACAACGTACCTAAAACGTTAAGCAAACAGACCGTTTTATTGGCACAACAAGACCACATTAGACTATCTATTTCCGGCTTACCGTATTTTGCGTCCCTTCGATGCTTTCGTGTCAACGGTTTTCTTCATTTTGTTGCGTAGCTTCTGCAATTCTGCAAGCTTGTTCGCTATCTCCTGCGGGCTGTCGGTCGTGCTGGTTTTGTACTCGATCAGTTCTCGTAGCATTTGATGGTAAAAATCGGAATCATCGAATATTTCCCCATCGTAGACGGCCGTTGGCATCTGCTCTTGCGTTTCATCGTCTCGTACGTCCTCTCGCGGCGCGTTGGCAGCTGCCGTTGTATCCACCGATGAACCTTGCCTTCCTAGCAGCGTATAACCGCCACGGTACAGTTGCGTTTTTCGCACAAGCTCTGCACGATTAATAAGACTTTCCTCGATTTTCTTCAACACCGACAATGACTGTTTTGGGTTGTTTCTCATCTTGGACGCAACGTTCGTACGATCGTGCCACTTCACTAGCACGCTGTTACGGTACTCCTCCATGTCCTTGCATCTACTGGCAAGTATCGGCTCGTAGTAGTCGCACACTGAGGTTGGTTGCGGTTTAGAGTCAGCTTTCGAAGACGATGGTGCTTTCCGTTTCGATCCACTCTTGAGTAGGGTTTTCGTCTCGGAAAATCGTCCCAGAAGCACTTCCTGAAGTTCGAGCAATCGGTCCATTGTTTCGGAAACGGTTTTAGCTGTTTGTTCTGTCTTTTGGCGAAATTCTTCATTCTGAGAAGCGACCGATGACGACGGTGGTAAACTGTTGGAGGCTATCAAACAGGCTTGCACCTTGATGCGCATTTCCAATAAACGTTCCCAAAGGCAATGGAAGTTCGTCCTCTCATCCAGACGCTTATCGAATACTAATGACTTAGGGTGGTGGTATGATGATGTACGCGTACATCAACCACAGAACGAACAACAATATAAAAGCAGAGTGAGCGAAACGAGGACGAACTGCATTTAGAACTGAACAAAAATCTGTTTTCTAGATTTACATTTATCTCTCTGGCTTATCGTGGAGGCGCAACACTGGAGGAGTATTTAGGTTTCCAAGGGCGCAAGAGCATCAGGTACACACAAACACAGACCAGATAAGAAAGCCTTCTCGTGTCCCGATCATTTCTTGCAGTGCATTTTGTATGGCGGGAACGAGTGGCTGATTGCTGTCCTCGGTATCATCTGTCCTACGTTTCCTATTCTTACGTTCCCTTTCTTCATTGTGTGTACTGTGAAAGAGCATTTTTTAATAAACAGAAAGGATCTAATAACAATTAAAGTGGCCGGTCGTCAAACTCACTGAACTTGGGCGCTGTTTCGTCGCCGGACTCCTCCGAGTGATCTTCTTCCGGTGCGAAAAGCTTGTTTAACTTATCCGAAAGAGTAGTTGGCTGTTTTTTCATTATGGCCAACGTGTAAGATTTGTCCTAAACACCAAATAAACTAAACAATAATGGGAATACTTCTGGTCCGTGCCACTTGCTGAAAACATGTGCTCATGTGTTTGTTTTGATTTTGAAGTTTGACGTTTCTCCCTAGCAAAACAACCCACGATTTCGCAAGGTCACTGTCAAACGAGTCAACGTCGGAAGATGAAATTCACCTTTTTCTAAATTAACCGTTGTGTCTATGACCAAATTTACACCTTCATCTCTACGACCGGTATACCCGGGTATCCCATACATTTTGTATGGGGAATGAAACAGCCGCATTTTAAAACTTTAATAACTTTTTTTCTATTCATAGTTTTTTCATGAAATTTGGAAATCAAGTTCATATATCAATATTCTTTACTATAAAATAAAAAAAATCCGGTTCGGTCACAGCAGTGCGGCCGAAGTGCTGGAAAAGCAGGGCGCAACCGATGCCGTGTATCTGTTCCGTGCCCGCCAACTGGCGAACAAGTTTGAGCCCGATTTTGTAAAGTTCGAAGGAACCACCAAACAGGAGCTGGCCGACTTTGTGAAGGCCAACTACCACGGATTGGCTGGCGTGCGTTCACGTGACACTACGAGCGACTTCAAGAACCCGCTGGTGGTCGTGTACTACGCGGTCGATTACGTGAAGAACCCGAAGGGAACCAACTACTGGCGCAACCGTGTGCTGAAGGTGGCGAAGGAATTTTTGGGCCGTGTCAACTTTGCCGTAAGCGCGAAGGATGATTTCCAGCACGAGCTGAACGAATACGGATACGATTATACCGGCGATAAGCCCCTGGTGTTGGCCCGTGACGCAAAGAACCAGAAGTTCATCATGAAGGACGAGTTCTCGGTGGAGAATCTGCAGGCGTTCGCCACGGAACTGGAGGAGGGATCGCTGGAACCGTACGTCAAGTCGGAACCGGTGCCAGAAAACAATGACGGCCCGGTGAAGGTAGCCGTGGCAAAGAATTTCGACGATGTGGTCGTCAACAACGGTGTCGACACGCTGGTTGAGTTTTACGCTCCGTGGTGTGGACACTGCAAGAAGCTTGCCCCAACGCTAGAGGAGCTCGGCACCAAGCTGAAGGATGAGGCCGTCTCGATCGTGAAGATGGATGCCACCGCTAACGATGTGCCGTCACACTTTGAGGTCCGTGGCTTCCCAACGCTGTACTGGCTGCCCAAGGACGCCAAGACCACCCCGACCCGTTACGAGGGTGGCCGGGAGGTCGATGACTTTGTGAAGTACATTGCCAAGCATGCGACAACCGAGTTGAAGAGCTTGGATCGTGCCGGTAACGCGAAGAAGACCGAACTGTAATCTCCTAAACTTCGTTCCTCCGATCGGCAGCCATCGAAAGGTTGGTTTTTTTTCTCTCAAAGTTTTTCTCTTTTCCATGTCCCAATCGATCGTTAGTTGGGAGAAGGTTTAAACAATTCAGGTTCCAACAGGCATTCCAAAAGGCTGCTGATTTCATCCCGTTCTTCAGATCTGTCCTTCCAATAAACGTTCCCAAATTTTTAGCTGGTTCTGTACCGCCAACCCTTTGTTGATCGTTTCCTGACGATTTTCCTCCTTGATTAGTGTCATCTGTTGTGTCGAATGTTGTTGCTTACTCTTTTCCGTATAGTCTTTCCAATAAACGTTCCCAAATTTTTAGCTGGTTCTGTACCGCCAACCCTTTGTTGATCGTTTCCTGACGATTTTCCTCCTTGATTAGTGTCATCTGTTGTGTCGAATGTTGTTGCTTACTCTTTTCCGTATAGTCGGCCAAGCTTTCCTGATCGTCATCTGATGATTCTTCATAATCTTCTTCGCCAGAATCATCCTCATCATCTTGATCATCATCGCTTTGAGGGGGTTTTAACAGGACAAGTGATTTGGGTTTGCTTTTTCGAATCCTTTTTCTATCTTCTTCCTGGTCTATATCATCATCCGTTTCTTCATCATCCCCGCCGTCGTCGTGCTCAGCGTCATCATCATCATCATCCTCGTCAGACCCACCGTCATCTTCTTCATCGTTGTGTACTGTGAAAGAGCATTTTTTAATAAACAGAAAGGATCTAATAACAATTAAAGTGGCCGGTCGTCTTTCGAATGCAGTAATTTGAATGTTGTTATCAGACTTCTCACGCACCAAAGTCGCTTTTTGGTCTTCGCTACCCCACAAGAGCCTTATCGACAAGTGTTTACTATGACCTTGCTGAATGCAACCAAACCATGGGTGAGAAACGGTGAGATGAATGCTGGACTTGGTCGGCTTTTTTAATACAAAATTCTTCGCCAAAGCCTTCCACGTCGGTAGTCATGATGGGATACCTTCGTGTCCAGTTGGAAGGTATATTGAAAGAGATGACAAAATGCGAACATTTATGGCTGAAGTGTTGGCTAACTTCCGTTGGATCACTCGTTCGTTTTTTTGGATTCAGCATTGTTCTATTTTTCGCTTCCTGTTCGGGCCATAGCGATACAATTCCTGTGGGAGATAGCTGATAGGCACATGTAACGTTTATCTATGTCGTTAGTTAAACATTGCTCTTTAACGCAACCATCAAAAACACAATTCCATTACAAGCTAGTCGCGTGCGGGGAACGCATAATGGAAGAAAGAAGGTCACTTCAAAGCGACACCGATTGCTTACACAACATGCCGGCTGACACACATTTTTTTTTGTCATTTACTTCCTGTATATTGTTTTGATTTTCGCCACACTAGAGAACACTTTCCCTTTTTTCATTTCCGCTCGATTCTGTTTATTTTATAGCATTCTTTTTCACTTCTTTTAACCCCACCTATCGCTCTTCTGTGGCAGGTGTTTGCCCGAACAGTGAGCCAAACAGCTCATCCTTTGCCTCGTCCGTCCATTCGTAATCGGGCACGGGTGCCATAAAGTTAACCAGCTTATTGTGTACAACGTACCTAAAACGTTAAGCAAACAGACCGTTTTATTGGCACAACAAGACCACATTAGACTATCTATTTCCGGCTTACCGTATTTTGCGTCCCTTCGATGCTTTCGTGTCAACGGTTTTCTTCATTTTGTTGCGTAGCTTCTGCAATTCTGCAAGCTTGTTCGCTATCTCCTGCGGGCTGTCGGTCGTGCTGGTTTTGTACTCGATCAGTTCTCGTAGCATTTGATGGTAAAAATCGGAATCATCGAATATTTCCCCATCGTAGACGGCCGTTGGCATCTGCTCTTGCGTTTCATCGTCTCGTACGTCCTCTCGCGGCGCGTTGGCAGCTGCCGTTGTATCCACCGATGAACCTTGCCTTCCTAGCAGCGTATAACCGCCACGGTACAGTTGCGTTTTTCGCACAAGCTCTGCACGATTAATAAGACTTTCCTCGATTTTCTTCAACACCGACAATGACTGTTTTGGGTTGTTTCTCATCTTGGACGCAACGTTCGTACGATCGTGCCACTTCACTAGCACGCTGTTACGGTACTCCTCCATGTCCTTGCATCTACTGGCAAGTATCGGCTCGTAGTAGTCGCACACTGAGGTTGGTTGCGGTTTAGAGTCAGCTTTCGAAGACGATGGTGCTTTCCGTTTCGATCCACTCTTGAGTAGGGTTTTCGTCTCGGAAAATCGTCCCAGAAGCACTTCCTGAAGTTCGAGCAATTCATTTGTTATACACACCCAATAGCTTGAATACTCTATCACCATTCCTCCATTTGCTTTCAAAATATTCCATTGCAAGACTGGAGTCGAATATGAATGCGTCGTGATTTGACCCACTAAATCTAGCATTCACGTAACGAATAATGTTTCGGTGATCACATATCTGTAAAAAATAGAAATGGTTTACATCTTTCAAACATCAAAATTTAAAAATATTTTCTTACCAATAAAGCATTCATGCTGTAAAACCCCTTTCTGTTGTAATACAGAATCGGATTTTCATGTGGAGCTGTTATTCGGATATGTGTTCCATCTATCGCCAACACAGCACCCGAAATGCCTGATTTTTCATGGAAGCGTCACTATGTTCTTCTTGTGTCATTTCCAGCGTTATACATTGCTTGAGTTTGTCTTCCAATGCACGTAAAGTTTCATCAAAAATTTCGCAGAATGTTGATTGTCCCATTGGCACTGTAAAATCATTCCCAACACCTTGCTGGTATGAGCCTTGCGCTAAAAATTTTAATGTTGCTGCTAGCTTTTGCTTAGCAGTCAATCCACGCTTGTGTTTGGGTCGTATTATAGGTTCAATTTTTTTCCAGTATTTCTTCAAATAAATTCTTAGAAACCCTGAAGTTTTTCCTAAAATTGCAAAAAACAAGCTAGTACGACAAGAATGAATGCGATCTATGCTGTTGACTTACGCGGTATCGTCTAAACTCATGGGATCCAATTTCTTTCTCAAGGTTCGACGATAATTGGTTAATTCAACCACAGAATTACTGCTAGCCGCTTCCGATAGTATAATTGAAGCAATCATCACTGTGATTTTCAGAAAATTAGTTGGTACAGAATATATTTGCACTGCTTCACCTTGATAAAAACAATATAAACAAACATTCATTTGACAGATGGCAAACTGCTCGACAAGTCGACTGTGCGTGTTTTGTCGATCGAAATCGTCAAAGCGTATACGATTACGATTTCGAGTACTTTTCGATTTCGATCGACAATTCGGTTTCGATCGAAATCGAATCGCGATTTCTTATGCGATTCCACCCATTGTGTAAACGGACGGACCATCATCAATCCCCATTGGAAGTGTACGGAATCATGTCCGATGAGCAATTCTTTCGTGAAATAAGAGCAACTATCATCGACGACACTCGCAAAATGATGGAGAATGCAGGTGGTAAAGACAGGAAAAGATCGGCCAAAGAAAACAACAAATCGAAGGATGATAAGCAAGTTATACGCCAGCTAATTGAGGAACTGCGAAATCACGAGGAATTGAAAGAATCTGGTCAAGTTCCGTCATCGTCGGGTCACCTGTCTGAAGAGCGGAGAAAGGTGGAAAAGGTACCCAAGGAAAGCGGTAAGCAAAAGCAAGCTACATCAAAAGTTGAGGAAACGAGGCAAAAAGATTCGCGAAGAAAAGATACCCAGCAACTAAATGCCAACGCAGACCGGCCGACGGAACGAGTGGCCATCGAGCTGGTGAGTTTAGAAATAGATGCCAGCTTCGAACAGGAGAAAGTGACAAAGAAGGGGAATCAAAGTACATCAGATTCGGAAGAAGATGGGCCACCGCTTGGACTACCGGAAGGAAGAAGCCGAGATACGAAAATTAAAGAAAAAAAGAACAAAAAAGAATGCAAATCCAAATCGAAGGATGCTGTTAAGCAGCACGATTCACACAAAGGCGGTAATGCTAAGTCGGAAAGCAAGGAGGATGCATTAAAAGATCACGCCTTGCAGTTGTCGAAAAAGATCGATGACATTGTGGAACGAATCGAGGAAATCAGGCGAGAGTACGGCGATAAGAACCGGAAGCAAACCCCGGATAGTAAGCCCCCGAAAGGTGATGTAGCTGCTGGAAGCTCCGCGCGAACTCCAACGGTAAAGAAGGAGAAAAAGATGGAGCAAAAGGTGAAACCATCGGCAAGATCGGCATCGGAATCGGGTGGCAAAAAGGAATCGAAGCGGAAGGATAAACCTCTTTCCGTCCCGACCGTAAGAAAGGATAGCACCCACATGGCGACGGCCGCATCGTTGGACAATGGTGAGTTGCTGCCACCGGAGCATCGTCTGCTCGTGCAGCTATTCATGCTTAGCTCCAACCAGCGGAGAAAGTTTATCGAAAAGCAGGGTATCGAACTTGGTCTGCTCAATGCTCATCCGTTCAAGAAGCACGTTGTGCTGGTGGACAAACTCATTATGCCGGTCGCGGAGAAATTGGCTGCGGATGCGAGACAATTTCTGACCGAAAAGAATGGCACTGTTGCACCAAGTGTGGTGACATCGACGTCCAAGAAGGAACGTGCGGAGCAATCGTCTCAAACTGCATCTGCTAGCAAAACGAAACGTACCGATAAGGGAACGTACGAGGAGCAGGTAAACTTTCTGCTGAACGATCGCGTAAAGCGCCCAAAAGATGGATCGGACCGTGAGCTGCTGCTTAACGACATACGGGACGAAGCGGATGAAATCGTACAGGAACGATTGGAGTCATTTGTCGGGCGTTTGGTCGAGCAAAAGATCGGGTACATAATGGATGGTTTTGTACGGGTTAATGTTCGTAACAATATGCAATCGTTTGTGGACGATCCAACGCGCACCGGAAATATTTACATCAATTCCATCCTCCTGCGACGGTGCGCCATGGAGGGTGATTTGGTGCGGGTATTTGTGTTCAATCAACCACCGGACTCGGATGAAGAATCGGACGGTGAGGGTACGGAGGGTGAAGAAGAAGAAAAACCACCGGTGGCAAAATCCCTACAAAACAATGCCGGATTTGTGATGTGCATTCTGGAGAAGAGACACAATCGTCAATGCGTTGGAAGGTTCCTGCCGGCTCCACAATGCAAGAAACACTATCGCATGTTTGCCCCAAGGGATATGCGTATACCGCCAGTGCGTATTTTCAAGCAGGGGTAAATGTGGTGTGCTGGAGGTGGAAAACGAATCCATCCTGGTCGAACACAATTTGGATGTGACGCCTTACGGGGAAGACATTTTGGTCCAGCTTCCGGCTGTACCGTACAACATTCCGGCGGAAGAGTTGGCGCGCCGCGAGGATCTCCGTGGAGAGTGCATTTTCACGATCGATCCGGCAACGGCACGCGATCTGGATGATGCGCTAAGCTGCAAACAGCTGCCGAACGGTAACTACCAGATCGGGGTGCACATTTCAGACGTGACGTACTTCCTGCGCGAAGGTTCCCCGTTGGACGAGCTGGTGAAGCTAAGGGCCACCTCCATTTACATGGTGGACACGGTATACCACATGCTGCCGAAACCACTGTGCAACACTTGCTCGCTGTTGCCGGGTGAAGATAAGCTGGCCTTTTCGGTGTTTTGGGAGATAGAACCGACTGGGACGGTTTTAAGCACACGCTTCGCACGTAGTGGTTGGACGATCTGGTGAAGCTAAGGGCCACCTCCATTTACATGGTGGACACGGTATACCACATGCTGCCGAAACCACTGTGCAACACTTGCTCGCTGTTGCCGGGTGAAGATAAGCTGGCCTTTTCGGTGTTTTGGGAGATAGAACCGACTGGGACGGTTTTAAGCACACGCTTCGCACGTAGTGTGATCAACTCTTGCTCGCAGCTATCGTACGAACATGCTCAGCTCATGCTGGACAATCCAAACTGTGAGGTGGATGAAGATCAGTTCCCTGAAATCTTGCATGGTTACAGCGCGAAGTCGCTCTGCAAAATCGTTAACATGCTGCAATCGATCGCGGTCCAACTGCGCCAACGTCGAATGGATGACGGGTGTCTAAAGATTAACCAGCCAAAGCTTACCTTCCGCCTTGATCCGGCCACCGGTCGACCGATCGACTACGGTGTGTACAAAATCCGGACCAGCAACGAAATGATTGAAGATTTTATGCTGCTAGCAAATATGTCGGTTGCAACGGCCATATATAAGGCGTTCCCGGATATATCACTGCTTCGTTCGCACAGTGCACCGGCCGAGAACATGATGAAGAATTTGGTTCGTACACTTTCGCTCCATGGGCATGCCTTGTCCTACACCAGCTCGAAAGATATACGCGAGTGTATGGCAACGATCATCGCTTCATCGGCGTATCCGGATGCGACCCAGAGCGTGCTGAGCGTGCTGCTCGCTAAACCGATGATGCGGGCCCAGTACTACTGTTCATCGTTCGCATCCACTCCCGAGCAGTTTATGCATTATGCGCTGGCCATACCGATGTACACACACTTTACTAGCCCGATTCGGCGCTACGCCGATTGTCTGGTGCACCGTGTGCTTGCCGCAATGCTGGGAATCGATGAGCAACCGAAACGATCGCCCGAAGAGCTACAATGTTTGGCGATGGTTTGTAACGATAAGAAGTATAACGCCAAACTGGCTGGGGAAGCAAGTTCGTTGCTTTACTACCGGCACTGGTTGGCATCGGTTGGGGAGTATGAAACGGAGGCCGCGGTTATGGGGTATGCGGCTCACTTTATCGAGGTAGTGTTGATCCATTCCGGAATCGTGCTTAAAGCCGCCACGAAGGTAAGTTGAGTGTTGGTTGTTTTATTTAAATTCCTCCTAACTCTTGTTTGGATTGTTATCAATTGTAGAAAATTTCCGCCGTTGCATCGATTGTGTTTAAACCGATCGAACCGATCGGAAGCTGCCTGCTAGTTCCGGTCGACACCTCTATCCCACCGCTTAAGTTAACAATCTTTACCAAGGTTCGTGTCACGGTGAAGGTCGTACAGGATGTGATCACCGTGTGCTCTATACTGCCCCTCGTGCAGACTAAAAAGTCTTCGAAGGCTAAAAAAGCAAAAACTGTTGAGCAATCAGTCAATGATTTGAGTGCGGACATGAAATCCGCTCGTATATACTAGAAGAGGATGCCGTTAAGTTCGGCATTACGTCTACGTCGCAAGATTCTTTCTGCACACATCACGTGTGTGCATCCTTTTGCCACAAGTTTGTAGTAGGGTTTTACCGTTTAAGGATTTTACCATCCTGAATGACGCACAAATATGTGTACAAGTGTCGTGTATAACTTAAATTTGGTGTAATTTATAGCATGTTTCGCAGTACCGTACCGTTAGTAGTACAGAATTCGGCTTCCATTGATTGCTCATGGTCCAATATCCTTCGTTATTTGTATTCAATCGACAAACACAGCCAGTCAGACGAGTAAGGACCGACAGATTGTTTTTTCGTCAAATAGATTAAGAATTAATTTATATTTTTTTCGTAATAGTGTGGATAAGAGGACCCTATTCGTAAAACGTCTTCTATCCAGGGGTACTTATGTTTTTTGAGAAAAAAGATATAAAAAATTTCGCACAACCAATTACGACAATGTGGAATCGTGACATACAAAGCCACAAGAGTTGATGCGACGAATACAACGTACCTGTTTACCAGAGACTTTAGCCGTGATCGTATAGAATGCACTCAGATTTTGATTGATTGATCTTACCCTTCGACAAGGGTAAGTAAGTATTCAAGTTAAGGCAACTAATATTCTCTCAGGCCGGTTCGATGGTCGGGGCGGAAACTCGTCTGGACCGCTAGGAAGTACTTGACTATCTAGCTACAGATAAAATTAAGTCAACGAGAGCCAATAATGAAGACCAAGACCAGCCGAGGTTTTAAAGCTTAAGAAGAAGAACTAATATTCTCTTTGATAGAATACTCTATAAGGCACGATTCAACAACAATCCCGATATGGGTTCAAATTTTGACTAGCACATGCTTCCATAAACAGCAATAATTATTCCGAAGCAAAGAGCAGGGCAATCATCGACCAAAATTGTATACTCGAATAGGACGCTTATGCTGCACTGATATTTGAGACCCAGAGACGATTATGACCATGATGAGTTAATAAAATTGTAAGTAAAACGGCGAAAGGTGAAACGCTGCGTTCAAACATTTTCACTCCGACAAGCTACCGGTGCACCGTGCTGTGAGCTGTGGGCGAACTCAACCGTGCACTATAAACGATTTGACGGGGTTTGCTTCAGCCACGCTGGATGGCAGCTGCAGCCAGCGGTCGTATGTGCGTGTGTGCGTCATCCCACATACGAATGGGAAGAAAGGCAACGCACCAACACCAACAAAAAAACGCCAGCAAAAGAGCGTAAAAAAGTACTAGCAGCAGCAACAAGAAGGGCGAGTGTGTGGGCAATCCTTCAAACGCAACACTGACCCAAGAACGACGAAAAAGTACACACAGAGTTGGCTGGCTGTCCCCACCGTAGTACAAGCAACGGGATTAATAATGTACGTAAATTGTGAAACAAAGGTGAAACGAGGAGACTGCTGCATTGTGAAGCTGTTAATGAAGACACAACAGTGATTTATTCTGGTGCGGAATCGCGGGAAGGTTGCAAAGAAATTGCGAGAAAGATTTCTCATTCCGTATTTACGCGATCGTGTATGCGTGTGTGTGTGTGTGTGTGCGTAATTCTCGGGGTGGTGTATAGCAAAGTAGGCGACGCGATGTGAAAGCTGTTTCGCGGGACCGAGTCAAATTAACACAAAACAGGAAGAAAGTTAGAAATAGTTTGTTTCGGCTCGTGCTATGCGCCCTGCACAATATAGAAGTTGATGAAGGGTGTCCACCGGGAAACTAAAAACCAACTCCCCTACCCTGGTTGTGTTGTATTGATGGTGTGGGAGAGCAAGACGGAGGGCGGGAGTATAGAGTTAATAGGCAGATAGCTAAACCAAAACTCACACAAAACCATCACATATGTGTCACGGCGTAGTGATTGAAATCCGATGCAGAATCAAAAAGCTCCAGGTGAAGAAAGATCGAAGCAATGTTCGGTATGTTATAGTGGCATAAGCCTGCGAAGAAAACATCCCCCATTCACGAGCAGATCTCACTGCATTCCTCAGTGCAGCCAGTGGGTGAATGTTGTGTTTGAAGCTGTGCCACTGTATGCGTGTGTGGCAACGATGACGAAGTGCTGGTATGCAAGTCATCTTCACGATCGAGCGGAACCGGACGAACGTGAGGAAAAGTCTTCAAACGAGTGATTTGCCGTCACTTGGTTGTTTGCCCTAGAACGGAAGTTTGTCGGTCTGCCCCTTAAAAATAGTCATCTGTGCCATTGTATGCTTCAATTTCCTATCCATTAAGTGCTATTAGTCATCGTTCCTTAGGGGTAGAAGAATCTGGAAACTCTGGTCAATAGAAAGGGCGATGGTGTGTTAGATAGTATGAATTACATTATGGATCTTCTTCACTCCAAATGCCTTTTCCGAAAGCGACACTCCTCCAAACTTGTTTACCATTTAAGAACCCCCCATTTAACGGCTTCAATCTGGTGGGATAGGAACAATTCTCCTAACGTTTGACGCACAATATGAGGTGCGAAAGAAGTTCACATCTCAACTGCACATTTCGTGCTAATGTGTGTGCGTTTGAGTCAGTGATAAAGGGTGTGTAGTAATCCGCGACTTCACATCGCGTGGAACGTTCATCACATTAGCTCTGCGCGCCTACTACTACCGCCGCTCGGTTCAACAGTGTGTGACAGATAGTTACCCAATTTGTACAGGTCCCAAATGCAAGAGTGTGTGTGTATGTGGTGATGGTGGCCGATCAGGGAAAAAGGGATTCACTAGAATAAGAAAAGTGAAATGCAGAAGAAAATGACAACAAAGCGAATGTAGAATAAAAACAACGTTTTCAAGGACAACGGTTGAACGACGCGCGCGATCAGAGGACCGGTTGTGTGGAATCGTTCATACTTTCATTCATTCCTTTGAAGCATTCAGAGACCGCCCAGTGTTGTGTTTGCGTGTGTGTGTGTACGTGCTAGTGTGCTCAAGTTGTAATTTTGTTTTTCAATGGGACACGCTGTGTGTAAAACGTAGGAATAGTAATATTTTGCAGGCATGCTGTTGTTTGTAATGTGTTTTCATGTTGTGGCAATTCTTTCCTCTATAGAAATTCCAATTGATTGCTAGAGAAAACGGTGTTCCCGTGTTTGTAGCTATTTAATTAACAAAATTAACGAAGCCGTGTGTTTTGTGTGCGTGTACGTGTGTTTAGTGGTGTTTTTTTGTGTGAAGACCAAACAAAGTAGCATAATAATAGTCGAAAATTTTTAGCGTTTTGCGCGTTCCATACACGCAGCACTGTCTGTTTGGAGATTTGGCGTCCATCGTACTGAATCCCAAGGTAAGTGGGTCAACACACATTCTATTCGTAACGTAACTGATGTTGATGGGAGATGTGCAGCTCGGTTGGGAAGGATTTGTGCTTGCAGGAGTGCTGCTACTTTACGTTGCTCATTTGAATGCGCCACACAACCACATTAAACTTTGTGTCAAAACCAACAAATACGATATTTATGTACTGTCGAATTGATTATATCGGTGGTCATCCACCCTTCGAAACACCCGGTTTAGTAGCGGCTGATTAGAATGGGACTTTGAATGACTCATGCAATGAGGTTAAGGGTTCTATCTGGGACAGTGGCCGACTGTATCGAATCCCCCAAACTGGACTGTTAGCACAGAGCAAGGATTTTTCCGATACTGTCGAGAAATAAGTCTAGTAGGCCGCAATTTGAAATGTAGTCTAGTAGGCCGAGTTTGAATTTCACTGGGTGATACTAAAATGGAAATTATCAGCTTATATACAGCTACATCCAAAATCTTTTTTGGAAGTTAAAGGATGATGAGAAAAAAATGTCCTGATGTTGGGCTTGGTGTCTACCTTAGACTTGCTTGATTTGATTTTCCCGATTACCCGTTCAGCAGATACGTTCCTGCTCCTTTCCAAGGCCATTCGTATTATCATTGTGTGCGTTCCACTACCAACGTTCAATTAAACCAATAATTTTGTCTGTAAAAGCCACCCCCCTTCTCCCCACACTGATCGATCAATAATTCATTTATCGAATGGTGGTGGTCGTTGCTTTAAGTTCCTTCCTGCCTTAAATACCAGTGATCACCGCAGCGCCAAGCTAGACAACAAGCAAACTGGTTCACCTTCTCGCAAAGTACCGTCGATTGGTTGACCGCTAGGTGGTTGAAGTTTTTTGACCGGTAGTGTGTACACATGTACCGGCTACTTCCGGTTTCGTTGGAGTACACCACAATGCCATCGGCAGGGTCTATCGTCTAGCTTTATCGTATTCTGATAAACCCTGATGTGTTGTGTGTAGGTGAGGCAGTTGCGTCATGATATAGCAAAAAAAAGGTGTCCCCAAGATGTGCGTGTGTATGTACGAAACATTCGTGATGGGGGATGATACAGCCCAGAATGCATCGCATACACAACACCCCAACGAGTGTGTAGACGCTACTAAATGCAACTGAAGGGTGTTAGAAACCTGGAGAACACACCACCGATTTGGTTCATTTATCTACTCGTCCGGTGGGGCACGTACATGTACGTACGCGAGCACTCACCACCAGCGCAGCAAACGTGCGACACAAGGACAAACCATGCCTGCACCATCAGCGCAGCACCAGCATTGTGGATTGTGTCGTCGGCCAAACCGGCGTCAGCATCGTTCCGGCGTCACATCATTCTGAAGGTAATTTCATTTTGTACCCCGACCGTACAAGAAGCTGCCCGTTTACGTGTTTGTGACGGGCGGGAATTACCATGCGAATGAGTTTTTTTTCTCGGGGTGAAGATGAAAAATGGTTCCACTTTGTCGTTCGGTTGTCTGTTGCCTCTGTTATAAATTATTTGCCAAGTGAGATGACGAGAGAGTGAAAGTTAGTCGTTTAATCGCGATTGAAAGGAAAAATGCTGTTTCGTTGGGAAATTTATTCCGAAGACATTAAGTAATTGACCTTAAAGTCGCCTGTTTTTCGACCGCTACCTGAGAGCCCGGTTTGCACAACTTCCGATTTCGATGTGTCGAGTTCTCGGGAAAAACAGGCGCTTACGTCATGTGGAGCATTCGTCTTTGTTTGTGACACTGTTTTTTCGCCGTACGTCCGGTCATTGAGACATGCAACAAGTATCTGATAACGCGATTTTTGATGGTGTTGTATTAGTATAACGTTAGAAGTGAACCACACTCAACGCTGTTAACTGTAGATATCACCAATACCTAGAGCAAGATGTTGGAGTCTCTTGGTAGTGCTAATAGATTATGATATCCGATTAACATTAGTGGTTCATATCTTATCGACGGGTAGAAAAACTCACCTCACTTCCTCTGGGTGATGTTTACGATATGCCTCTATAGACATGGGCTCAGCTGTGCTCAGTGTACTAATGTTAGCATACATTACGCCAAGAATCGATAAAACTATAATGTTGTGCACACGGGCTGCCGTCTGGGCAAGCTTTTCTTCATGCAGATGATAATTTAATTATACCTCACTCGGGAGCATTTCGTTCGGAAGATTTAGCTTTCATTTTGGAGACTACTGCATCATACTTTGATGCAGTTTAAACATTTAGTAAGGCAAAAAAAACACATTTAAATAGCCTTATACATCATCGAACTGGAACTCACCCCAAACTTTGTAACATTCCCAACGTTGGTGGTGCCGTGACCAGGATGACCAGGAGAGTAACAAATGGCCAATAACGCCACACGCTCCCGTCGCATGGATAGTGTGCGCAGAGGGTGCGGTTGATTGCATGTTCTTCGATTATGTTATGCTAGCACTTTGTCCACAAGTCTGTGCCTGTGTGTGTGTGTGTGTGTTAGATGTGGATTTAGTTCCCTTTTTCATGCTTTTTGCAACGTGACCGAAAACGCAACACCCGTAAACTGTTGAGCAACTAACAGTAGAATGCAAAAGCCAGATGGATGGAAATGGTGTGGTGCGGGCAGTTCCTCTGGAGCGCAGTACGGTCGAAAGTTGTGGTGAAAGTCCGGTTTCGCCGTCTAGGGCGTCCGTCGTTTTTTTTTTCTCCACAATTGCGCATTAGACGGCGCCAATGCAGCTGTACCTACGCCAGCCACATTATGAGGATGATTGTTGTTTGGACAACGATTCGTAACACTGTACCGGGTCGGTCCCTGGTCGGTGTAGAAAGCAGCAGGATCATTTATCTATGTCCTAATAATGACTGGAACATTTTGTTTGTATGTGTTACTCAGAGACGAATGCTATGCACAATTCGCAATGCAGTTCAGGGTGTGATTTTGTGAAAAAGATTGATAAGAAAGCCCCAACCCATTTGCGGGGGTATCGAAAAACGACGCTGTCTCTCGTTATTGGCCAACCCCAGTGGAGCCAATCCCAATGCCTAATGCACACGGGTAGAGGCCAATAATCCCTTGTGGGGTTGGATTTCTGTAATGAGATAGCTACCATGAGGGGACATGGGGAAGGCTGGAGGTAAACCACACGTTTAGCTGGGTTTGGGACTTGTGTGTATGTGCGCCATGTCCTTTCCGGGGATTGGTGTTGTTGTTTTTTCTTCCAGTCGATAAATAATTGTAGGCCCTGCTCCTGCTGGTTGGTGTGCGGATTATTGGTAAATGTGGTTCAACGTGCCACCTTAGTCACACGGTAGTTATTTCTGTGTGTCGAGTGTTTTAATCAGAGTGACAGAATTGACGTTAGACGACACCTTTCCAAGTCGGCTTGGTCACCTGCAGTTGCAATATCCGTAAGAGCACAGTTAATAGCTAATTAGTAGGCTTAAAGTGAGCTATTTTCAGCATGCTGCGCGTGGCTAGAATGGCGTCTTTTGGAACCGATATAAAGTGTCCCAAAAGACCCTTCTCTATTGTGCTATATCTTTCGCAGGGTTGACCATCTTGACATTTATGATATTAAATCTATCTCGATCTATCTTCTGATCGTATTTGGCTCCAGTTTCCATTTGCTTTTCTCAGAATGTAAAGACAACCTAGAAACCAAAATAAGGTCAGCACTGGATACAAAACCACCACCGCTTTGTCTCGTTTGGGGTGTACACCACCCCCTGTCTAGAGGAGCACTATTTGGCGAACGAACGAGAGAAGAAAAAACAGGTCGGATGCGCCTTGATGATGGTTGGGATGATAAAAACCGTCAGCTCTTCTCCTTTGGCTGCTCTGCCTCGTCTGAAGATGGTTTATCTTGGTGTTCTTGGGCACCGAGGGAGAACCAACGATTGCAAATTAAATTATCAGCTACGATCGTAAAAATCGGTTCATGAAACTTTGTTTACTGTGGCGAAGGTAAAGAAAAGTGCGTCAAAAAGATTCAAAGCTGTTTAAAGAGAGATTTACGATTGTCGGACGATGAAGAAGGGTGAAGGCAATCTCTGGATGCCTTACAGCTCAAAGGAATTGTATGCTTTTATACAATCCTTTCAAACATTAAGTTTGCCAGACACTACACGACACTGGTAGACGAAGTTCTTGAATCTTTGTAGATGATCTTGTGTTGTCCAGTTTGTCAACGTTTTGGAACCATCGATAGTAAGTTACATGGGTGGCATAGAAAATGGTTGAAAGTGTTGGTTTCTCAGAATGGAAGTAAAAACACGCCAAAGACACATGCCAACCTGTAATCGTTCCATGCTCCTAGAGTTCCCTTGCCCAAAAACAAATCTTACGTGTCCACCACCGTCCACATCTATACTAAAGCAGTAGCAAATTAAATTATCCTTTGTCGCGTAACTTGTTGCAAACGATGTCCCGTCGACAGTGGGTGCGCTCAGTCATCGACAGTGGCGCGTGTCGAAAGGAGGACCTTCGGCCACTAGAGGTAGCTTGCTTTCGTTCTGAGCTTAGGGAGCTGTTCATTTTTGCAGTGTAAATCGCAGCTTCGGTGCTAGTGGAGAAGTGCTATATTGAAGAAGAAAAGGTGTGCTATGTGTCTTTAGTTGTAGATAAGATTTGCGACTATTTGTGAAGTATTTGTGAACCGCTGAACACAGACACACATAACCGAAGAACAAAGACATCAAGGCCCAAACACGTTTGTTCCGCCCACAAGGGTGATAAGAGAGTTATCTTGCTGCAGAGAAAGAAGATAACCGTCCAGTTCTATTGCTTCTTTCGGTGTGTGCCCGCACCTTTTTGCAGCACCCCCATTAGTAGTCAGTGCCGAGACAGTAATGTAGTGTAAAAGATTCTTAACGTTAAATTAACCGATCACTTCCGTTTGACGTTGGTAAATCGTGGTAAACGCCACGGTTGCGTTTGTGTGTGTGTGTGCGGTGAGATACATCGATGAAGCAAACATCGATCGTAGTGATCTACTGATCCACATTCTTCGCAACAAGCTAGTATGTGCTTGGTGCGTGTGTCCTTGTACGTCCGCCTTTCTGCCTTCTCATCTTCATCTCGTGTGTGTAAGAGCAGCCACAACAGCGTCTACCGAACCGGATAAACGGGTTTTTATTCTTCGTGTGTATTGGTTGCTGTCGGATGCTGTCAGTAGAGGGTTTTGCTGGTTTCAGCTATGATAATTATTTGTTTACCACGCTTAGATTGTTGTTGTTTTGCGCGGATGTTAGCTAGGCATTGGAGAAGGACCGCTTATCTTTTTTAGCCATAGTGTTGAAGGAGGAAGTGTTTTGCGAAGAACCTAATATCGGTATTTCGTGATCGTGATGTACTTTACCCTTTGAGAATAATGTACAACTCATGGTTGAATTACGGTAAATATATTCTTAGTGCCTTAGAGGGACCTCATCTGTTGGAGACGGAGAACGCAAAAATAATGATAAGTAAGGGTAAGCTAGCTGCTATCACACACTAAGCCACCAAGCTTAGCTTATCCACCCGTTTCTCCTGTCTGTCAGTAGAAATGTCTGGTTGAAGAATTAGATATACCAGAAAAAATGGTTACCCTCCACTGTTTGGGATTTCACTGTACCTTCTACGAATAGGCAAATGCAAGTAGAAAATATGGTTGTGAAGCAAAAAATCGCCAACACCAGCAGCCAATTGCTCAACGAACCGTGCCCGGAATGTATACCGTTCATGTGCTTTTGTGTATGGCATACACGGCTTTACGACCGCGGCAAGAGGGTGGTTTCTCCAAGGTTCGACCACCACCACCACCACCAACCAACGGCATTCCAGAGGGCTTTGACTCCGAAACCTGAACTGATGCGCCAGGCGTGTGCTGCTAGTAGAGAAGGAATTCGCACAAGTCTAGTTGACTAGTTGCAACTCAAACCCATATGTGTAGTGTAGGAAGGAGTTCTGCAGAACGCAGTAAATAAGAGAGGGTTAAATTACTATTTCCCCTTGAGGGGCAACGGTTGGGTTCGAACGTCGACGAAACTTCGTGGATGTGGACGAAAAGGAATAGTGAATAGTGAGCACGTGCACTTAACTCCGGGTTCGAAATGAAGGCTATTGATCGTGCAGCGGCAACTTTGGAACGTGTCAATCTGAACACGGGGGAGATCTCACGGTTGTTCTGAGAGATATTTACTTTGTACAGCACTATTTTATCGATAACACACTTAAGTCTTAAGTTTTTTAAATTCAGTGTTGTTTTAAAATGATCAATCGTACAAGAACCTTAGGGACCAAAGTCTCTCTAAGCGATTGCAACAACAACAACAATCGTACAAGAATCTTCAAAAATCATTAACTTTTCGTTAGATTTGGAGCCATTGCAACACCCGATTGTCTCTTAACATCCACAATTAGCTTAATTAATATCCTTCTTTATACCTTTCTACCTTCCACCAGTTGATAGAGCCTTACCACAGCCCCCCCCCAGACCAGAGCTGATGCTGACACTGTGTTGTTGTGCTTAAAACACGCATCAAATTCAACGCTAGTGCACCGATCCGCGGCCGCTGTAGTAACCGTTTATCATCCTGCTGAATGCTGAATGTGCCAC
>KZ062268.1:153508-181330 GCA_002091835.1 Anopheles maculatus
GGCTTCGCCATGCATCTAAATTCAGTACCCTTATTTATACTGAAACGTCACAATGACAAGGTTTTTAGAAATATCAAGGTTCATAAAAGATTTTGTCGGAAAATTTTGTACAAAAAAAAACAGGATCCTGCGAATGTTTTCATGAAAAAGGAGCGCAACCTGTATGCATCACTCGTTCAACTGTATTTCGATTCGCACATAGAACCAATCTAAACTACAGTACATAATTTGCGGAGCATAGTTTGCAATTGGATTTGGTTGAAACTGAGAGATTGGACAATAATTATCTAGGATAAAGACTGTTTTTCTATACAAAATAAAACTTCAGACACACTTCTCTATCAATTCAGTCGATGCACTTCTTCGATGGGATGAACCAATGGGGAAGAAGCGCTATTGCTGCTGCTGTTACTACTATTACTAACAGTATGGTTGTTGACGGGCTTTGTGCTGCCAGGACTAGATCTTTTACCCATCGCGATCGGAACTCTCGTTTTTGGTACGGTTGAGGGTAATGGTTGCCAGCGGGAAGGTGGCCAAACGATCTGTGTAGCCCGAGCAGTTACCAATCCCAACGAAACGGGGCCGAATGTGTTGCTATCTAGTGAATTACCTTAAAAAACAACGAAATACATTGCATTCCTTCTCAACACACGCACAAAAAACACAGCCTCCTCTCACCTGTATGATCCCCTTCAACCCAGCAATGCCCTTCCGGGACCGTAACGTATGGCAGCTTATAGCCCAAGGAGGAGCTCAGGTCTCCCTGGAGAGAGACAACACGTTTGATAATCTTCTGGCTCGGATCCTTGGGCGAGATGAGCGAAATAATGTCACCCCTCTGCACGTCCATGTTCCGAACGGCCCAGCGCGATAGGAACACATAGTCGGTCACGCTCGCGTCCGGATTGAGGGCCGGTTGCATCGATACGCCTTCGACCCGTGCCACATAGCCGACGCAGTCGAGCAGGGTCACACCGACCGGGACACCGAGCAATACCGATTTGAGGAAGGTCGGGAACCGCATTATGACACAGGAAGTGGATTTCGTTGGCGGTGGACCGGCGTTACCTAGAAGAGCTTCAGTTTCACAATTACGCTGTGCGAACTAACTGTTGCCTCATCTTTTACAACTGTCCCAAGATTAATGTTTGTTCCAAAACGGATTTTTTCAATCCGAATCCGAGGCGATCCCCAACGCTGCTTGTGCTTAAATTGTTTAGGAAATTTTTTGACACACTTTTGACGTTCGTCGATGCGTTGTGTAATCCAGGGACTGTCAAGCAAATTGCAAACGAATCTATTTACAAATGATGTTTTCATTTCAATTTGGGTCTTTCGCAATTGCGTTGCTAAATTCGACTTCTTCAACACTTCGTGTGTGAAAAAAGTACTAAAAATCATCTTAAAATCGTTCCGTTTGGGAATTGAAGATTAAAAGCATTTTTTCATCTTTGTATGTAACTGGCAGCACTGCCCCGTTTGATAGCTTCGGGATGTGTATAAACAATCGTAGTTTTCTTTCGGATCAATCGCGCGCCTTTCAAGCTTCATCGAAATTATCAATTGAAGATTAAAAGCATTTTTTCATCTTTGTATGTAACTGGCAGCACTGCCCCGTTTGATAGCTTCGGGATGTGTATAAACAATCGTAGTTTTCTTTCGGATCAATCGCGCGCCTTTCAAGCTTCATCGAAATTATCGTTCAAGTTTATCAATGGATATAACCAGAAAAAGTAATGATTCCCTTCGATCCGGGTTTCTACCACCACCCGGAACCCGCTACTATCTAATACGCAGAGCTATTCATAACACTAACTTCATATACATCCTTCCTTTTTGTAGACTTTATCGAGCAGCTTCCGTCGATTCGCGAAACAATTCGGAATGCAACGTTTTTTGCAATTGATTGTGAATTCACCGGACTGGCCTCCGATCGTACCATCTTTCCGTTTGATACACCGGAAGAGGTGTATTTGAAAATGGTCGAAAATAGCCCACATTACATCATTATTCAGTTCGGGCTGTGTGCCTTTCGTGTGGAACCGCAAGAGGCGGGGAAGGAAAAAGAGGGAGAGGAGGCGAAGGAAACCGAACCGCGCGTATCGTACAAATGCTTCAACTTTTTCTGCTATCCGAAAGGCCGCACAAACGTGTTTAGCTGTCAGGGCGAAAGTATGCGCTTTCTCGCCGACAATGGGTTCGATTTTAATCGGCTCTTCCGCGAAGGACTCTCGTATGCAAACGAAATCGATGAGCAGCGGTACCGGGCTGATCTGAGGGAACGTCAAGTATCGCGTGCGGCTACCATACTAGCCGCAGCGGAGGAAGAATCGAATGACGAAGAACCCAAAGCGGACGTTAATGCGATCCCAGTGCCTGTCGAACTGCAGCAACAGTTGGACGATACAGCTGAAAGCATCGAAGAGTTTTTGCAATCGGACCGAACAGAACTGATTGTAGGTAAAGGTAATGCGTTCCAGCGAAAGCTCATCTATCAGCTGATAGAGCAGCGCTTTCAGCGAAAAGTTTCCACCTCGACTGTGTCCTTGGAAAACAATCAGAAAGCGATTAAAGTGGAACGCAAACGTACTTACGAAGAGGAACAGGCGTTTGACGATCAGCGCCGAGCACGGGAGAATGAGGATCTCGAGACGAGCATTGGG
The DNA here is from genome assembly GCA_002091835.1 of Anopheles maculatus. NCBI lineage: Eukaryota > Metazoa > Arthropoda > Insecta > Diptera > Culicidae > Anopheles > Anopheles maculatus. The sequence goes on from KZ062268.1 coordinate 156,175, forward strand.
ATGTCTCTAGTGCTCCAAGAGCTGTCCAAAGCTCGCAAGCTCATAATTGGCCATAATATGCTGTTGGATTTGTTCTACGTGCTACGTCAATTCTTTAAACCTTTACCGGCCGATTATCAGGAGTTTAAAAGGATAACGAAGGAGTATTTCCCACTGTAAGCTAAACGGCGGTTTTGTCTGACAAATGGTCTAATATTTGGTGTATTTCCATTGCAGGCTACTCGATACGAAGTACCTGTGCACTAACGCAGAAATTAAGGTGAACGTGAACTCGTCCGTACTGGCGCACGTGTACGATGCGGTTAGCCAGCCACCCTTTTCAATCCCAACCGTACATCCCGAGCTGCCCGATCATCAGTACAGTGTCGATGATGAGAAAAAACACGAAGCCGGATACGATGCGTACCTTACCGGGCTTTGCTTCCTTGGGCTAGTTAGCCGGTTCAAGGTTAATCTGTTGCAACTGCACAAAGACACCACGTTGAGGCATTATATGAACAGGTAAGCGGGTTAAATCATTTTGTTTTGGACCAACTTGAATTAAACTGTCTTTTCGTTGTATTTCTACAGAATATTCATTACTCGACTAAACGATGTCAACTACATTTATCTGAATGGGAAAGAACGTAAGAAAATGGAACAGAAACCAACATGTTTTTTTTTTGGTCGGAATGTGTTCTTTAACCAGTTACTTTCTTTAAACAGCCGCACAAACAAGGGAACACATTTTCTATGTTACCTTCCCGGATACCTGGCGTACGAGCGACATCCAAAGCAAATTTAAACCGTTCGGGGCGGTCCATGTCAGCTGGCTAGACAGTACATCCGCGTTCGTGTCGTTGCACAATCGTGTAGCGTCCAGCTCGGTGTTGAAAACCATTGGCTATCACGTCGGGTTCAAAGTGTACAGCTTTGCACAGTTTACACAAATGAAACTGCAAGTATATACTCTACACCTTTTTCCTTCTATTAATTTCATCCAATGTTTTGTTCGCTTTCCCATTACTGAGGACTTTTCTTCTTGTCGCTTGCCTTTTCAGCGCCCTGATACTAAACGAGGACGAATCGGTACGGGTAATCCTGTCGCCGGAGCTCCAGGAGGAGTGCGACACGCACAACCAGTCGATCAATCGTGCGGCGAAGAAAAAGGACAAAAAGAAGGCCAAAAAATAGAGCACCCGTGCGGAACCACGTCTGTCAAGCGGAAGGGAACAACGGATGAGGAACCGCCACAAGTGGCAGTCAACGACGAAGCCGACAACAGGGACAACGGTGACGACGGCTGGAGGACCGTTAAAAAGGCACGCAAAACATTCGCCGACAACAATGATTGGTGAGCGGATCAGGTGCGCGCGTGTTTGTGTGTGTGTGTGTCTCACATACGACTCTCAAGCGCATTAATAATACATTTTACCTTGACAATGCAGAACACATAATGACCCATAGGATGCCATTTGTTGTCTGGTAGCACACAGATCACCGGACTGCCTGACTGACTGCCCGCACACAGACTCTGTTTTTGTGGCACAGAGCGCTGGATGTAAATCTGTAGTGTGATAAATGTATTAAGTAACCGCATATCTCGAATACGACTTCTCATTGCTTGCCATCATCGGCTTGATGTGGACGAAAACGGAACGAAATCAGGCGGTACACGGCATAATCATGTTTGGACAAGTAGTTTTAATCACACCTTACACTATTAAAAACAGTAACACTAGCTAGAAGCAATCCTTACGCCTAAGGTCCCGAAGGCGGTGGTTCAACGGTGTCGGGATTTTTCGCCACACAGTCCTTCTTCCAGTCGCTCGGTATGGTGGTTTTCAGTACCGTTTTTAGCTTCTCGATCGGGCACAGCTCCGTACAGCCCGGTATCGTTAGACGCTGCAGTCGCTGTCCGAGCTGCTTCTGGCTGACGGACACCACATGCTGCCCATTGCTACCATCGCGGTACAGTTCCAGCACACCCATCACACCATAATCCGGGAGCACGTTCTCATTCCAAACCTTAAACGCTGACAGTATGTTAACGACGGTCGAATCGTGCCCGGCGTAGAGATAGATTTTCTTGTGCGAGCCGGTCGGATTCGCGATCAGGGCCTCCCATTCGTTGAGTGTTTTGCGCAGGAAGGGACCACCCTTGAGACGCTTCATCTCGTCGGTGTAGACGTTAAGCGCGTAGCTTTTCTTCGTCAGCGGTAGCAGCTTGTCGGGATAGTAAGCTTTCGTCCAGGATGGCAGCTTAAGACCGTACTCGGACTGTGGCGCAGGGGGAAAAGTATGTTCAGCGGCAGCTGCTAGAACTAGACGTTAGACTGCAGAAGCAGTTAATGCGAGCCCGTACTGCGCTCTTGTGAGGTAACGGAACGAAGTAGGTCCTGTTAATAAAAAATGCCATACCATTATAAACTTGTTTAGAGCTAAGTTTTATAAGCATACAGTGTACTGGCTTATTAAAATGTGATTTTTTGTTTTGGGTTAGAACATGCAAACATTTTGTGAAAAATTAAAATCTGCCACCAGTGCTCAATTAGCACTTGCCAATTACCGTTACAAAACTGTGCTACGTCACGTACTACGTGCTTAATGCTAACAAAATGCACCGGACCAGCACAGAAGCAAACGGGTACTACACACAAACTCATTCGAGTTGCGTGTTACCGACTGTTGTGGTGTAAAGAATCGTTGCCCATGAGCATACAGCTGTAGTTAACTCAGTATTATGTGGTCGGCCTATTGTATAGTGATTGTATCAATCATCATCCCGAAGGTGACATCAGCGAAGACTTCCGTGTGGACCTCATCTACGATCTTCGTCACAATCGGTTTACGAACGAACCTTCACCCAAAATCCAGTGATGTTCCCTTCCGTAATGCGCGCGCTGTGACAAGTGCGACTCGGCGGCCACGGGCTTATTTAGGAGTTTCTACAAAGATTGCAAACCTAGATAAACTCCTCGCCCGATAACGCCATCACATTCCACCGGGAGCGCGAATGATAAGAACTCGGACAGGGGAAGCAACTTGGCGCACATGAGTGAGGAAAGTCGCAGTAAAAAAAGAAGCAAATTAAGCCATACCGTTTCACGGTTCAACGCATTTACCAGCGAAACATTGGACGTGGCAGAACGGTGAGGCTTAGATTGTACCGCGTTTGTAGTGCAAGTGCAAAACTCTTCCCGGAAAGGAAGTAAAGTCATACAGTGTGCAAACGGATTATAACACTTAATCGCAACCCACAGTCGTTACACGTAGTTGATCGTGATAAAGTAAAATTGTGAACCGTGAAATATATTTCCGAAGTTCCGGATACTAGCGTACCCTACTCCCCTCAAAACCGTTCAAATGTGTTATGGAGTCATCCCAACCTTAGACCAGGAGGCCTACCTTCGAGGAGAAGGAACTGGTAACTTTCAAATAAACAGGTGAGCCCCATTATAGCCTTAGGTGCAGGCAGGGTGCTCTGTTGGACGGATTTGCACATTTTATCTCTGTTTCCTGTGCCGCTTGGAAGGTTTATGATGTGTCGCTTTATATCATGTGAGCAAGGTAACCGAAGGGTAGTGCCATTGTGTATGTTTACGCGTGTGTGTGCGTGCCTGTGTGTTACAATAAAAATAAGGAAAATATAATTATGACCTAGCATACGGTAACTAAGGCGTAAAGATACAAATTAACATCAATTGAAGGTAATGAGATTACAAGAAAAGAGAATATTAACACAGCGTCCGGGTTTGTCCTACTTTAGTGTTTGAATCTTCAAATGTCTACATGTTCCAGGAACAGCAAAGTTTAACGGTTAAATGTCCACCAGTATGTTATGAAAGGTTGTTCTACTTTTTATGTAAATCGTTGTAAGTAAATATTGCTTTAACGATCGTTGTGGGCCACGAACTCTAACTCGTGGTCATCACACAGCACTTAAACAGCGAAGGCGCTCTAGCTCGCCTTGTGCCGCCAAACAGCCCCGTGCCAACTCGCTTGGTCATGCGCTTGGTTTGGCCATATCCAGGGGCTTACGAGAATTTTTCATACTCCTTTCAGCCTGCTACGGAAATGGAACAGAAATCCGAATGGGATTTGTTACCGATCCTATCGTATTAGATAAAGATAAAGCCGCTGTGTGTCTGTTGTGAAAAGCGTCTCGCATATATTCTCCAAATGCTTCAAAAAGCTCTCCTAAACGATCGCGGCTAAAGATTTCACCTTATAAACCACCGGGCAACAAAGGAGTTTCCGGCTATTGCTTGCCGTTCTGTTGGGACATCACGTCGAATGCGTATCACTTTCACCTACATCCTACATGGTATTGTTACCAGACCAGAGTAGACCGAAATCCCAAAAAATAAAAACTGGTTCTGGTTACGGCTTGATCAAACCACCAAACATAGAATACTTTTACATCGTTTTTTTTTTTTGGTTTTCGTTCAACGAATTCGATCACAAAAGAGAATAGCTTTCCACGGCGCGCCTGTCGATTTGGCTGTCTCGATGTTTTGAATTATTTCGGTACAGGAAAAAGGATGCCCCCAGTTCCCGCACGAGAAAAGGAAGAAAGGAATTTGTGCACCATGCAGTGGATGGATGGATGATTTATTTTAAAACGACGCACCGCAGCACACTTCTTCAATCGGTAGACAAATGGTGGCTAAAATTTAGTTTTCGTTTTAACACTCTTATTTTAAGATGCTTTCTCAACGATCTCTATCGTTGCTGGATCGTTCTGGGTTGGTAAAAAATGCTAAATAGGCTGGCTGAAGTCTGCCTACCTGGAATCCATGTATCAGAGATCCCTAATAAGATGAAGATGGTTCGATCGAATTGTACGCGATCGTGCGTACGTCAGTGTAACAACGTGGCTGGCACACGATGCGTTCGCCAAACAATCGCAATGATATGGATCGGTTAATTATGCGTACGTACGAAAGGTACAACGAAACGGTTAGATGCACACAACAGCGCACGGACGAACCTGCCGGCTTGTCTCTTGTCTTCCTTGGGCTACATCTCGGTAGCGAGCGCAACCGATGAGATGATTTATTTTCAGTCCAAATTTCGCATCAGCAAGAAGGACCGTAAGTGTATCGACGGTGTCACGCGAAAAACGACCAAACGAGAGAGTGCAGCTGTTGAATGTAAGTGCGTGCGATAAAAGTATCATCCGTTCAGAGTTGTTAAAATGGTTTAAAGGTGGATTAAAGCAAGTAGCAAAAAAGCCTAATTAAAACAACCATCTCAAGTTCTGTTTACATACCACCTTCTGCATTAGCTTTAGCAAAAGTTGATCGATAACCGAAACCTACATTGTACTAGGCTCACCTTCTTGACTTAAGTGTTCTCCCGTTCTGGGAAAGCGAATAATTGTACGCGATCGTGCGTACGTCAGTGTAACAACGTGGCTGGCACACGTTGCGTTCGCCAAACAATCGCAATGATATGGATCGGTTAATTATGCGTACGTACGTACGAAAGGTACAACGAAACGGTTAGATGCACACAACAGCGGACGGACGAACCTGCCGGCTTGTCTCTTGTCTTCCTTGGGCTACATCTCGGTAGCGAGCGCAACCGATGAGATGATTTATTTTCAGTCCAAATTTCGCATCAGCAAGAAGGACCGTAAGTGTATCGACGGTGTCACGCGAAAAACGACCAAACGAGAGAGTGCAGCTGTTGAATGTAAGTGCGTGCGATAAAAGTATCATCCGTTCAGAGTTGTTAAAATGGTTTAAAGGTGGATTAAAGCAAGTAGCAAAAAAGCCTAATTAAAACAACCATCTCAAGTTCTGTTTACATACCACCTTCTGCATTAGCTTTAGCAAAAGTTGATCGATAACCGAAACCTACATTGTACTAGGCTCACCTTCTTGACTTAAGTGTTCTCCCGTTCTGGGAAAGCGAATTCTCCGTAAAAGGGTGAGACAGGTATTTGCTTGTTCGTGTGTGTGTTTTTTTTCGGTGCACACACTAATAATTCATCGTATAGGAAAAACACGTGTTTTAATTTGATGCGTTGTCCCCAAAGAGTTTGACGAAATGGATGGCTTTTTGTGTGTAAAACGCGCACTAACAAAAAACAACGAAAAACAACCGCTTCAAAGTTTCGCTTAATTGATTACAACACATGTTAAGGACGATGATTTAACGTTGCGAGGTTATCAGGCGAAAGGCCCCCTTTAATTGTATAAGCCTGAAGGGTCAAATAATTGCGAAGATTAAGAGCCTGCAAATGGCTTAATGTTTTCGGAAGCCACTTCGTCACAACAAAAGCAAACGTTTGAGACGCGATTTTTGAATGCAAATGTTACAAGTCATGATGGTGGTGGTGGAAAAACAATAAGGTTAAACGCGTTTTGTTGAGACTATTTCAAACATTATACAGTTAAATTAGCTGGGCACGTGCTGCAAAAAAAACAATAGCTGACATTTGTGTACGATTTATGAAACTATTGTCCACCACACACACAGGTTATCACAAATTCAGGTTTAGTTTACCATCAGCCGGGGAGGGAGTAATGTAACTAGGGCAAAGTTGACTTGAAGTGTTTATTCACGACCACGATCATGATCAAGTTCAAGGTTATCATCAGATGGGGCGGATAATGGCTGTGGTGAAGGTTTGATGACCAACGTTTCTGCTGCTGCCTGATTTGTTTCGATGGTCCAACTTCGCACCTTTAAAAAAACCCGTTTGCAAAATTTATATATCCACGGTTTTTCGTTTTAGGCCACCCTCCCGTACGCTGTCCGCCGTCACACGGTCCGTACTGCCCCAGGTGCGTCTGTTTCGTATACAGGTAGCGGACAATACGCCGTCCGCAACGGGCACAACCACCGTTACCGTTTCCCGGCCAGAACCCGAACGAACGAACCAACCAACAAACTAACCGGATTACCTGAAACACCCGGATGGTGCAAACACCAAAAAAGCCTAGTCCCGAAGTTCGCTTATCACCGGTGACCATCACCAAGCCGGGACAAACCGGTATCTCCCACTCTCTTAGAACCAAGTAAAGAAGAAAAAAAAACCCGCACCAACACACCATGACACAGACAACCAGACAACCGCTACGAAAACACTACTAACTGGTTGGGGATCTTCCCCAAGCCAGCACCCTCTGACCCTTCCATCTGTGACTGCATGTGTATGTGTAGATGGGCAGGACGTTTGCTTGCCTTAATTTGGCTATAAACAATTAACACAGCTAAAGTCTCCCGTCTCCCGGACAAAACAACACACAGCATAATCATCTGCACACACCATTCCCCCCACACACGGGCTCGTTCCCTTCATAACCTCGCCACACACGTCTTCTAAGCAGCGCACCGCAGCCTATATAAGAAGAGGCTCCGATCCAGCTGCGCCATGTATTATTTGAGCCGCCGTGTGCTTATCATGTTGACGTGCAGTGTGCTGATCACGACGATTGTCTTCTTTACCGCGTACGGCGTGTACGGTGCACCATCGTCCGCGGAGGACCTTACGGATGAGGATGGCGATTTTCTACACGTGCTGGGTCGACGGCCTGGCTTTGAGCTGAAGCAAGTGCACGTGGTAAGTGTTCGAAATGTGGTGTGTGTGTGTGTGCGTGTGACCTAGTTTGCGGTGTTATGCAAATCTGTGTGCTGTGTGTACTGTTTGGCTTAGTTACTGCCAGGGAAGATGCGCCCAACTGCAAGCATAATCTTCGCAGAATTCCTATCGGTAGTTGTGATACACTCTTAACACTCCTCTTAACCGAATCTTCTCAGAATCCTATCACTGAGATGAATAAAACTAAGAAAACAAGTTTTTAAATAAACTAGTTTCCTATAACAACACTTCGCAAAGGCAGAAAGCTTATCTAATAAATCGTCCATCTTTCCTCTAATCGTTCAATAGTTTTTCCGCCACGGGCAACGCACACCGGCCGACACGTATCCGAACGATCCGTACGTGAACTACACCTTCGAACCGTACGACTGGGGACAGCTGACGAATGTGAGCATCAAATCAACTAATAAGAATTCATGCGATTCGAGCCGTTGTTTTTTTTAACCCGTAACGTTCCGCAATACTTTTGTTCCCGCAGAAAGGCAAACATTCGGTGTATGAACAGATTGGCATCTGGTTGCGTGAACGCTATGGACGGTTCGTTGGTGAAACATATCGTGCCAAAAACGTCCACGTACAGACGACGGGAGTTTCGCGAACGCAGATGTCGATGCAGCTCGTGCTGGCGGGTCTGTTCCCACCGGAAGATACACCGCTCGAGTGGAACCGGCGTCTAAACTGGCAACCGATACCGTACTTCAGCGAACCGCTTAACCAAGATACGGTTAGTATGGGGTTTTTAGGTTTAACTGTTGTACCGAGCAATCATTCATAATGGAATTCTCCCTCTCTCTCTCTTTCTCTTCGGCAACGGCAGCTTCTGCTGGTGCGTGTGTCCTGCCCACGATACACCGAAACGGTGCAGGAATCGTTCAAGCTGCCGGAGGTGGAGAATCTTATGAACGCCAACAAGCAGCTGTTTGAGAATCTCACGCGCATCACCGGCCTAAAGATAGCGAATCCGGATGACGTGCAGTCGCTGTTTAGTACGCTTAAAGCTGAGGTAGGGGTTGCGGCGCTTATTCCGAGCTATTGTGTCCGCGCGTACGTGCAATTTTAAAACGCCCTTTCTTTTTTTTGGCCCTGCGCCACAGTCCGAGTACGGTCTTAAGCTGCCATCCTGGACGAAAGCTTACTATCCCGACAAGCTGCTACCGCTGACGAAGAAAAGCTACGCGCTTAACGTCTACACCGACGAGATGAAGCGTCTCAAGGGGGGTCCCTTCCTGCGCAAAACACTCAACGAATGGGAGGCCCTGATCGCGAATCCGACCGGCTCGCACAAGAAAATCTATCTCTACGCCGGGCACGATTCGACCGTCGTTAACATACTGTCAGCGTTTAAGGTTTGGAATGAGAACGTGCTCCCGGATTATGGTGTGATGGGTGTGCTGGAACTGTACCGCGATGGTAGCAATGGGCAGCATGTGGTGTCCGTCAGCCAGAAGCAGCTCGGACAGCGACTGCAGCGTCTAACGATACCGGGCTGTACGGAGCTGTGCCCGATCGAGAAGCTAAAAACGGTGCTGAAAACCACCATACCGACCGACTGGAAGAAGGACTGTGTGGCGAAAAATCCCGACACCGTTGAACCACCGCCTTCGGGACCTTAGGCGTAAGGATTGCTTCTAGCTAGTGTTACTGTTTTTAATAGTGTAAGGGTGTGATTAAAACTACTTGTCCAAACATGATTATGCCGTGTACCGCCTGATTTCGTTCCGTTTTCGTCCACATCAAGCCGATGATGGCAAGCAATGATAAGTCGTAATCGAGATATGAGGTTACTTAATACATTTATCACACTACAGATTTGCATCCAGCGCTCTGTGCCACAAAAACAGAGTCTGTGTGCGGGCAGTCAGTCAGGCAGTCCGGTGATCTGTGTGCTACCAGACAACAAATGGCATCCTATGGGTCATTATGTGTTCTGCATTGTCAAGGTAAAATGTATTATTAATGCGCTTGAGAGTCGTATGTGAGACACACACACACACACACACACAAACACGCGCGCACCTGATCCGCTCACCAATCATTGTTGTCGGCGAATGTTTTGCGTGCCTTTTTAACGGTTCTCCAGCCATCGTCACCGTTGTCCCTGTTGTTGACGGCTTCGTCGTTGACTGCCACTTGTGGCGGTTCCTCATCCGTTGTTCCCTTCCGCTTGACAGACGTGGTTCCGCACGGGTGCTCTATTTTTTGGCCTTCTTTTTGTCCTTTTTCTTCGCCGCACGATTGATCGACTGGTTGTGCGTGTCGCACTCCTCCTGGAGCTCCGGCGACAGGATTACCCGTACCGATTCGTCCTCGTTTAGTATCAGGGCGCTGAAAAGGCAAGCGACAAGAAGAAAAGTCCTCAGTAATGGGAAAGCGAACAAAACATTGGATGAAATTAATAGAAGGAAAAAGGTGTAGAGTATATACTTGCAGTTTCATTTGTGTAAACTGTGCAAAGCTGTACACTTTGAAGCCGACGTGATAGCCAATGGTTTTCAACACCGAGCTGGACGCTACACGATTGTGCAACGACACGAACGCGGATGTACTGTCTAGCCAGCTGACATGGACCGCCCCGAACGGTTTAAATTTGCTTTGGATGTCGCTCGTACGCCAGGTATCCGGGAAGGTAACATAGAAAATGTGTTCCCTTGTTTGTGCGGCTGTTTAAAGAAAGTAACTGGTTAAAGAACACATTCCGACCAAAAAAAAAACATGTTGGTTTCTGTTCCATTTTCTTACGTTCTTTCCCATTCAGATAAATGTAGTTGACATCGTTTAGTCGAGTAATGAATATTCTGTAGAAATACAACGAAAAGACAGTTTAATTCAAGTTGGTCCAAAACAAAATGATTTAACCCGCTTACCTGTTCATATAATGCCTCAACGTGGTGTCTTTGTGCAGTTGCAACAGATTAACCTTGAACCGGCTAACTAGCCCAAGGAAGCAAAGCCCGGTAAGGTACGCATCGTATCCGGCTTCGTGTTTTTTCTCATCATCGACACTGTACTGATGATCGGGCAGCTCGGGATGTACGGTTGGGATTGAAAAGGGCGCCTGGCTAACCGCATCGTACACGTGCGCCAGTACGGACGAGTTCACGTTCACCTTAATTTCTGCGTTAGTGCACAGGTACTTCGTATCGAGTAGCCTGCAATGGAAATACACCAAATATTAGACCATTTGTCAGACAAAACCGCCGTTTAGCTTACAGTGGGAAATACTCCTTCGTTATCCTTTTAAACTCCTGATAATCGGCCGGTAAAGGTTTAAAGAATTGACGTAGCACGTAGAACAAATCCAACAGCATATTATGGCCAATTATGAGCTTGCGAGCTTTGGACAGCTCTTGGAGCACTAGAGACATCCCAATGCTCGTCTCGAGATCCTCATTCTCCCGTGCTCGGCGCTGATCGTCAAACGCCTGTTCCTCTTCGTAAGTACGTTTGCGTTCCACTTTAATCGCTTTCTGATTGTTTTCCAAGGACACAGTCGAGGTGGAAACTTTTCGCTGAAAGCGCTGCTCTATCAGCTGATAGATGAGCTTTCGCTGGAACGCATTACCTTTACCTACAATCAGTTCTGGTTGGTCCGATTGCAAAAACTCTTCGATGCTTTCAGCTGTATCGTCCAACTGTTGCTGCAGTTCGACAGGCACTGGGATCGCATTAACGTCCGCTTTGGGTTCTTCGTCATTCGATTCTTCCTCCGCTGCGGCTAGTATGGTAGCCGCACGCGATACTTGACGTTCCCTCAGATCAGCCCGGTACCGCTGCTCATCGATTTCGTTTGCATACGAGAGTCCTTCGCGGAAGAGCCGATTAAAATCGAACCCATTGTCGGCGAGAAAGCGCATACTTTCGCCCTGACAGCTAAACACGTTTGTGCGGCCTTTCGGATAGCAGAAAAAGTTGAAGCATTTGTACGATACGCGCGGTTCGGTTTCCTTCGCCTCCTCTCCCTCTTTTTCCTTCCCCGCCTCTTGCGGTTCCACACGAAAGGCACACAGCCCGAACTGAATAATGATGTAATGTGGGCTATTTTCGACCATTTTCAAATACACCTCTTCCGGTGTATCAAACGGAAAGATGGTACGATCGGAGGCCAGTCCGGTGAATTCACAATCAATTGCAAAAAACGTTGCATTCCGAATTGTTTCGCGAATCGACGGAAGCTGCTCGATAAAGTCTACAAAAAGGAAGGATGTATATGAAGTTAGTGTTATGAATAGCTCTGCGTATTAGATAGTAGCGGGTTCCGGGTGGTGGTAGAAACCCGGATCGAAGGGAATCATTACTTTTTCTGGTTATATCCATTGATAAACTTGAACGATAATTTCGATGAAGCTTGAAAGGCGCGCGATTGATCCGAAAGAAAACTACGATTGTTTATACACATCCCGAAGCTATCAAACGGGGCAGTGCTGCCAGTTACATACAAAGATGAAAAAATGCTTTTAATCTTCAATTCCCAAAAGGGAACGATTTTAAGATGATTTTTAGTACTTTTTTTCACACACGAAGTGTTGAGAGAAGTCGAATTTAGCAATGCAATTGCGAAAGACCCAAATTGAAATGAAAACATCATTTGTAAATAGATTCGTTTGCAATTTGCTTGACAGTCCCTGGATTACACAACGCATCGACGAACGTCAAAAGTGTGTCAAAAAATTTCCTAAACAATTTAAGCACAAGCAGCGTTGGGGATCGCCTCGGATTCGGATTGAAAAAATCCGTTTTGGAACAAACATTAATCTTGGGACAGTTGTAAAAGATGAGGCAACAGTTAGTTCGCACAGCGTAATTGTGAAACTGAAGCTCTTCTAGGTAACGCCGGTCCACCGCCAACGAAATCCACTTCCTGTGTCATAATGCGGTTCCCGACCTTCCTCAAATCGGTATTGCTCGGTGTCCCGGTCGGTGTGACCCTGCTCGACTGCGTCGGCTATGTGGCCAACGAAAGCCACTTCCTGTGTCATAATGCGGTTCCCGACCTTCCTCAAATCGGTATTGCTCGGTGTCCCGGTCGGTGTGACCCTGCTCGACTGCGTCGGCTATGTGGCACGGGTCGAAGGCGTATCGATGCAACCGGCCCTCAATCCGGACGCGAGCGTGACCGACTATGTGTTCCTATCGCGCTGGGCCGTTCGGAACATGGACGTGCAGAGGGGTGACATTATTTCGCTCATCTCGCCCAAGGATCCGAGCCAGAAGATTATCAAACGCGTTGTCGCTCTCCAGGGAGACGTGATCTCCACCTTGGGCTATAAGCTGCCATACGTTACGGTCCCGGAAGGGCATTGCTGGGTTGAAGGGGATCATACAGGTGAGAGGAGGCTGTGTTTTTTGTGCGTGTGTTGAGAAGGAATGCAATGTATTTCGTTGTTTTTTAAGGTAATTCACTAGATAGCAACACATTCGGCCCCGTTTCGTTGGGATTGGTAACTGCTCGGGCTACACAGATCGTTTGGCCACCTTCCCGCTGGCAACCATTACCCTCAACCGTACCAAAAACGAGAGTTCCGATCGCGATGGGTAAAAGATCTAGTCCTGGCAGCACAAAGCCCGTCAACAACCATACTGTTAGTAATAGTAGTAACAGCAGCAGCAATAGCGCTTCTTCCCCATTGGTTCATCCCATCGAAGAAGTGCATCGACTGAATTGATAGAGAAGTGTGTCTGAAGTTTTATTTTGTATAGAAAAACAGTCTTTATACTAGATAATTATTGTCCAATCTCTCAGTTTCAACCAAATCCAATTGCAAACTATACTCCGCTAATTATGTACTGTAGTTTAGATTGGTTCTATGTGCGAATCGAAATACAGTTGAACGAGTGATGCATACAGGTTGCGCTCCTTTTTCATGAAAACATTCGCAGGATCCTTTTTTTTTTTTTGCACAAAATTTTCCGACAAAATCTTTTATGAACCTTGATATTTCTAAAAACCTTGTCATTGTGACGTTTCAGTATAAATAATGGTACTGAATTTAGATGCATGACGAAGCCACGTTATGCTTGTTGTTGAGGAAATTATTAAAACTTAGTGATGTTGATGTTCTGTCCAACATGCGGCAACTTACTGCTGGTAGAGGAAGGCACTGATGCGCTACGTTTTTCGTGCAACACATGCCCATACATTTGTAAAATCAGGCAAAGAATTTCCAGCCGCATTTACCCAAAGCTCAAAGTAAGTACTTCCTGTGAAAATGTTCGGATCGATACTGTAACCTCGTGGCGAAGCGTACCTTTCTCGTATCCGCAATGACTCATTTGATCTGTTTACAGGAAGTGGATCATGTGATGGGTGGTTCCGCCGCTTGGGAAAACGTAGATTCGACCGATGCAGTATGTCCTTCATGCTCGCATAACCGTGCATACTTTATGCAGATGCAAACACGTTCGGCCGATGAGCCTATGACGACGTTTTACAAGTGCTGTAATCAAACGTGTGGCCATAATTGGCGCGATTAGCAACAGAAAGACAATACACACATAAACATTCAACAGAATCTGCGCTTGTCAATGTTTTCCATTGGTCGAATATTGGTAACGAGTAAACGTACGTGTGCTACACAATATATAATGAGACAAACGTTAGCATATGCTGTTCGTGAAACACGCAACAAACAGCTTAAACGTTCAGTTCATTCCAAAGTAATTGTCACTACCCGTGTGGACGCGAAATTGATTGCAGTGGAAAAGCTTAAGAAGGGCGAAGTCATTGCGATACCGACGGATACTGTTTATGGGCTGACATGCAGTGCCAACAATCCCAAAGCAATAGGCCGTTTGTACAACATTAAAGGTAGGAACGAACTGAAACCCGTCGCTATATGTGTGGCCACGATCGATGACTTTCGGCTGTGGGGCGAAGCGGACCATTTGTCCGATGAGCTTCTGAATGATTTACTACCGGGTGCGGTAACGATAGTGGTAAAAAGGTCACCAAAATTGAACAATCCGAAGCTCAATCCCGGAGTGTCCAATATAGGAATAAGAATCACGGAGAATAGTTTTATACAGGGTGTATGTAAAGCGTTCAATGAACCTATCGCACTGACCAGCGCAAACAAGAGTTCCAGTAAAAGCACATTAGAGGTAACGGAATTTGAAGAACTGTGGCCCAAGCTTGGCGCTGTGTTCGATGGCGGACAGTTAGGATTGTCGGAAGAGCAGAGAGCAGCATCGACGGTGATTGATTTATCTGTACCGAAATACTATACGATCATACGTCGTGGCGTATCGGTGGAAAAAATTATTAAAATAGTCGAAAAATACAACATCCGACCAGCTTCCAAATCCGCCTTATAACCGTTAACAAAACGAAATAGTTTCATCCGCAGCATTTTGTAAATGTCACTAACACGTGCATGCATCTTTATGGCTTACTACACCTAACAAATACAAATGACAAATCTGTAAAACTTCCATGCTTCGTTAAATTAATACAAAAATCTAATCCCCCCGCTTAGGAAACCGGTTTTTACATCACTTCGGTCACACACAAGCACACGAGAAACAAAAAGTCCAACCAGCTCAAGAAACACGTCCACACGCTCTACTTACAGCAGCCGACTGCCCATCGGTCGCGAATGAATGAAGCGCGAGAGAGCGATATTGCATAGCGCGATGCACATGCGCCGAATGCGTTTCTCTCGCTTTCAAAGGCGCGTGTTTTTTCTTGCGTGTGCGACCGGTTCTGGAATTATCCAGACACAAATTCGTTTCATTCCTAAGTTGGACATTTGTGTACGCTGTGTCTATTAACATTGTTAGTGTCAAATCTTGGATCAAATTTGACGGCTCTGTGTGTTCCTCCACATTTCTACACGATATCCCATTCAGACTCATTTGCGCAAATCGATTAAGTGTGTGTGTGTGTGGTGGTTGTCTTCTACCAATGGACCCTGTATGTTTGGAAGCATCTCGCCGCCACCATCGTTTCTTTGCACATCCTATAAAAAAAAACTTCCCAGAGCGGTTTGAAAATTAATGATTTATTCAGAGTTTAAAAAATATATGTATATATATATAATTTCACTTGCTCATGTGTATACAATTTTTTTTTGATGATTTTTGCTTTTTAGTATCAGTTTTTACCTGTCGTTTTATCCTATACAAACCATGTGTATTTTTGTATCATTTTTTTTAGAAAGATGAAGCTTGCTTTCTTCGTCTCACAATCATTCACACCCCCACCACACAACTCCCAGTAAACCACGTGTAGTTTAAAAAATATATGTATATATATATAATTTCACTTGCTCATGTGTATACAATTTTTTTTTTGATGATTTTTGCTTTTTAGTATCAGTTTTTACCTGTCGTTTTATCCTATACACCCATAGTCACCGTTGCAATAATTCCGGCAGCAACTAAACAGAGCTTTGCTTGCGGAGTTTTAAAATGTATACCCAACCACACAATAAATGAACCGAACTTTTGCTCTTCCTCTATCTTACGATAAATAATACAGTAAGGCGCAATGAAACGGAAGGAAACAGAGCAGCAGCAGCAGTAGCAGCAACAATCATGAGCAATCCAAAGCAGTAGGTAAACGAACAGAAGAATGTTGCACTAGAGCGTGTCACTTAGTTTGACCTGTTGTACCGAGGAAGCAAGTTAAATAAATTAAATTGTGTACACTCATGCTTCCCAGGCCCGTGGATACAAACAGTCATGAAATACATACAGTTAGATTCGTTTTCTAAAACACACACAAAACATAACATAATTCCATTTTTAGAGGGAAAACGGTTCTGCGTCCTTCCGTTTCCGCACTTTTCAACACAATCTCTATATCTCTAACCAGAATTCACCCACACACACACAGCTGTTGCGTTGTGGTATCATTGTGTTTTTTTATCATTTAGTAGCAGTAGTAGTAGTAGTAGTAGTGTGTTTTTTTTCTGTTTGTTTCAGAACGTACTATCGTTCTTCCATTTTTCAACTGTAATAAGGCATTTTTTTGCATTAATTCGCTTAAATTCTTCCTTCCTACCCCGTTCGGTTGCTTGCCGATCCCGTTGGTTTTTTTTTTGCTTGTCGCTAAACTTATCCATCGTTGCTCAACGAATGTCCACCTCGTCGATTATATTGTGGAACTCGCTTGACTGAAATCACGGCTAGTGGAAACCATCAACATGGTAGAATTGCGTCCTATTCAAGAGGGACAATAGAAAACATGGCGTCGTATTAAGTAGTGCGTCGACGATCTTGCTTGGCGCGTCTCGTTGTGGCGTGCTCGGCGTTAAACGTTAGCTAAAGTATGAATTCAGTTGCCTGTAGCCGTTCTCCTGTATGCGCGCGTCGAACAACAGTGACAGCAAGTAAGCAACACTCCATATCCAAGCTAGAGCATCCACTAATCTGCCTGTTACATGTAATAATGGTTTTCGAGGATTAGGTTCATAGGAAACAAAAAGCTTGCTCGTTGTATGCTACACTTGTTTGCTTGTTGTTTTCTCTACCCATTGCTCTCTGTGGTTTGGTTGTTCCGGTTGTTTGTGGTATTTACCATTGCTGTGGTTCATTTATTTACTCCTGCTTCCGTTATCCTTTTAAAACAATGTTTGGTTAGTTTGCGGTTTGTTTCTCTATCATCTCACTCCCTATCGTGTGTTCGTGTGCCTGGTTTTACCTCGATACCACTGCTTCCCTGCTTTCCCCCCCCCATCACCAGTCTTCCCAGTGCGACTTTTGTTGCTCTCGTGGTAGTGTGACAGGATCGTATGCTGCCTTGGGCGCGCTGCGCCATCAGATGCACTTCTTCTTCATGGAGCTACTAGCTTGTTACGAAAGGAATGGATTCGATGACTGAGGATTCATCCATGGTGCACTATTGTTATTGTTTAGGTTGCCCTGAAAAGTAGCACACGAGAATCGTTTGTTAGAACGAGCATGAATAGTGGACACAGGCAATAGTGAATTGTGTAATATTTATAAGGTACAAAATATAAATTTGATGCTTTAATCGTGAATTACTTAATGTGTAGAAGCTACTTCAACTCGAACATGTGTTGGGAAAGCATAACATTTGGGCTTTGATTGCGTTAGTAACGTATGCATTAACAATATAGACTCATGTGTATGATTTTTCATGCAATAACTGAATGTTCTAGTGGTCTACAAAATTACGATATACAGAGATAAATTTTGCTGCATTAAATTGTGGTTTGTGAGTAGCTATGGTCAACATTTTCATACGACGACGATGGTTGATTTATTCCCACTATCAGCTATATTTCCCGAAGGAGGAGTTACAACGGATCATGAGGTACGTCCTGACCCGAAGCTATAGTTGATCTGGTTATTTTTGAGAGAATCTAGTGTTCTAGTGTGTCCAGTGTAAATATAGTCGGAAGTTAAAACCTCAACAGCCCAGTTGCTGGTCAATAACATCTGTCTTCAGTAAGAAACATCATATAAAGTAGGTTGCTACTATCAAAGGCAGAGCTGCAAGCCGCCTAAAGATCGCAAGATTCGACTGAAGTCGAATCCATTTAATCTATCGTAGTTTTTTTTTTACTACTAACCATCATCCGAAATTAGTACATTTTTAATGCATACGTTACAAGAAGAAATGACACGATCATAGAACATACTTTAAAAAAAAGCATAGCAAGATGGAGCAAACATAAAACTGAAGTTAAGAGATGTGATGCAGAGAATGGCATAAACACACAAACACAAAACTGTGCCAACAAACTCGTGACAAAATGGAATATGGACGAATGATGAACAACTTTACCAGAAGCGGACACTTTCGTTACAGTGCCTTATACTGAGCGACCGGGATAGAAGAGGTGTACGACGGTTGATGTCCACGGTACAGGCCAGACAGATGCTCTTGATGACAATATATAAAAACAAACGCTCGCACACGCACACAGAGAGGGAGAGATACACGAACGCGCATAGGCAGCAGAGCTTCTTGGGGTTGTTGTAGTTGTTGTGTTGCGATGAGTGTGTATGTAGAGTTGTTGTGATGTTGGGGAAACCCTTCGAATAAAGCATACAATCACCCGGCACAAGCACAAGCGTGTTATACAGGAGCGCCGTTTTGCCCAACATCACCAATCACCCAGGCTAGGCACGCCGTCGCACCGAAGAGAGAGACAGTGGTCCAAAACGCGCAACCAGGAAGGTTGCGAGGTCGAAGCAATTACTACCTACAGGGAAAGATGGAACATGGATTCCGGGGGGATAATGTGGATGTGAGGGACAGAGGGGAAAATGGTGGAGTGGTCAAGGGAAGTGGTCTGTGATTCTACACGAGCACGATCGATTACGGGACGTTTTTACTTTAGTGTCCAAGCTCCATTGCTACTGGACGTGGCGTGCTGAACGGTGAAATGTATAGAAAACAGAGAGAAATAAATACCCGGATTTTCAGTTAACATAGCAATAGAGAGAGCGTTAAGGTATAGCAGGATGTTAAAAGTAGTACAGAGAAGTATTAAATGTAAAAAAAGAAAAGAGAAAAAAACATGTATGTTATTATTGCATTGCGCGCTATTTCGAGCGATATTTCGTAGGAACGTTAGTTCAACTTAATTTCTTCCTAGGAACACTACTTCATGTATATACTAAAAACTATCAACTGTCAAGGGTGAACGGCTTCCGGATGTTAAACGAGCTTAATGCTGGAGATCGGACACCACAGCAATACAACACAAGCGTGTCCTAATACACCACATTAGACTCACTTGATAGTTGTTGTTAGCGTGACATGTGTCTGTAAAGGTTGTATTAGCACCCTGTCGGTTATTGTTATGATTCATTGCCTCTGTAGTTGCAAAAGCAGCGCTACCACCAGCCATCATCCCAGCAGAGTTAACAACATCGAGAGCATCTTCGTCCACGGCGAAATGAAAATCGTACAACTGACGCAGCGGACGCGTACTGTCTAGCTGTGCGGCGGTCAGATGATGCCGTTCTATGTTACCACCAGTTGCCGCAGACGGAAGCATTGCGTAGTTGGTGTTAAAAATATCATCCTCGACTGTCGCGCCAGTATCATCGCTCAGACGACAGTCAATGTGTTCCGTGTTAAGGTTCGCTGCTGTTGAGATTCTGTTCGCTGGCCACTCCTGCTGCTGCTGCTGCTGATAGTCACTGTTTGCGTTCACATCAACCGGTGGGTACGGAAAGTATTCCGTTTCGTCCTCATCAGGTTGCTTTTGCATGGTGACATGATTGATTATGTTCCAGTGTTAAGCACGCAATGCACGTATTGTCGCATGACAACACCGTGCGACAAAGAAAGAAAATGGTATTGTAGCGAATTCGCACAAAACAATGGCTCTCCATACCCATGCGGTGTGTCGGGTTTTTGGCTTGCGATGAGTATGGGTAACAACGAATGTATTGCGGGTGACGAATGAACAACAAACACACCCCGTATTGCACACAAATTGCACGCTTACACTTACTCTCTTTTGAACCTGAATGGGGTGTTCTGGATTGCATGAAATGCAAGTGTAAAGTTTCGTGCTATTCAACAATACTCACTTGCGCTGTGGTCATGTTTGAAACCGGTGCCCAAGGATCCTGATTAAGCGTTACTGGAAACGGGGACTGTTTCAACTGATTGATGGACGGAACCTGAAAAAACGTAACGTTGGAAAGAATTTACCTAGCAACCATTACTCCATTAAATCCTCTTACCTGAGGTTGATTTTGCTGGAATAGGTTCTTTTGTACGGGTGCACCACCGGCCGCACCGGTATCTCCGAACGGATTGTATGCCGCAGACGACGCGGCTGATGCAGCCACACCGCCTCCACTCGGCATCGGTTTGATTAGATTGTCCAGATTGACGAGGGCCGAGTTTTCACCGAGGAACGATTGGGGTGTCTTCTTCGCGGTCGTTGTCGCACCCATACTGGGCGAGCTGGAGGAGGACAGTGGATCTAGATCTCCCAAAAGCAGCGCTGTGGTAAAGGGAAAAAGAAGCAACTTAAATACGTTACCGATTGAATGCTTAGAAGCTTCGTTATCGACAAATGACACGTACAGCTGTTATTGTTCAGATTGTTGCTAGCGGCATTATGATTATTATTGTTGTTGGTGCTGCTGCTGCTGTTGTTGCTGGCCGCCCGCTTGGTAATTATGTCAAACTCATCTAGGTCAGATACTGGCGATGTGATCGCACCGACAGGCGAAGGTCGATTCATTAGAGGCTGCAAAACACACAAGTTTCATATCGTAAGATAGCTTCTTCTTCCGGCTGAAGCTGGGAATAGTAACTTACTCCACTACCACCACCGAACGTCGCTTCAAGATCGCCTACACTTCCAGTGGCAGAATTGCCACTAACCGGAGCCCAAGGATCGAGCTTAACAGCGGCTGCATTCGATTGCCACGGGTCACCGCCGGCAGCACCCGCATTAGGCACGGGCGTTGATCGTTTGTTTGCCTGCCAAGGATCGGCTGCCGTTGCTTGAGGAGGCTAAAAACAATGCACCAACAAATCTTAAATAGCAAACTCAAATAACTGACACTTGCAAACATACCGCAGTAACTCCGAGAGGAACAGCATTCGTTTTACTGTACCAAGGATCGAGGTTCCCGTTCGTAGCGCCGGCACCACCGTTCATGATCATCGAACCACCAGTGGTAGCACCAGCCCCGGCACCGTTTTGCAACCATCCCTCCACCGATGAGCCGGACGTGACCGAGGGCGATTGAGTGCGTGGTTGCCAAGCGTCCGCTCCCAGCAACGGTGGTTTCGAATTGGATGGACCGGCCGTAGGTAAAGCTGATGCTGTATTTAACCACGGGTCCACTACCGCCGGTGGGGATGAGGTTCTCGACCAAGGATCCGATGTCTGCAAACGTACAGAAGAAACAGGATAAACTGTTTTGCTATCAATAAACCACTTCTTCCAACCTACCGTTGGTCGTGATCCGCCCGCAACGGGCATTCCCCACGGATCTATCGGTGCACCAGTACCGGAAGGTCCGGCAAGCGCTTGTTGCGCCGGACCGCTAATTGAAGCCGCACCGAACGAAATGTCCAGCAAGTCTACCAGCGCACTGCTACCTTCCTGCGGTGCCTTAGGATCGTGATCTTTCCTGCGAGGATCAAAGAAAGCAAATATTTAGGCTCTTTGTTTGGGAGGTCCGGCCACCGGGGGGGAAGGGACTTACTTGAAGTCCTGCTCGCTTTGACTGAGTGCCAGCTGCAATCGAACGTCGTCACTGCGACGCTTCTGCTCCTCCTGTTCGGCTTCCTCCCGCGACATGGCCATGGCCAGCTGCAGTTGCAGCTCTTCTTCGCCCACTGTTTGCGGTCGCACGAATTCAATCTCCGATACGGGCTTTCCAACACCGCTCGTAGCGGCACCTGCAATCGGTTCACCTTCGCCCCAGTTTGGTGGCTAGAGAATGGAGAACGAGAACGAGAATATTGAGATGCCTTACTTTGCCACACTTTTAGATCGGTTACTCACCCTTGGGTCACGCTGCGTTGGGCCATCGATCGAACCATCGCTACCGAATCCACTGGCCGTTCGGGCAAAGCGTTCCTTTGCCTTTAACGCACGGGCTCGTTCGTTCTTCAGCCGCTCGTCGTCCTTCAGTAGCGAAACGAGCTGTTTTGCTTTTTCCCGAACATGCATGCCCTGATCCTTGCCTTCCTCCATGTACTGGAACTCCTTCAGTGTTTGGATGGCGTAGATGTTTTCCTTACACTGTTGCGCTACCTTTTCCGTACCAGTTTTGATGAGGTACTCCAGCAGAAGCTGCAACGATACAGGAAGAGAAAATAAGACGGTGATTAGTATGTGTTGTTGCATAAAATTTTGAACCTTCCGGCGTTACTTACTAATGCCTTGTACACATGCCGCCAGTTTTTGCCATGATCATTCATGCGCTTCCAGATCATCTGCATGATTTCGGAAAAAGCCACCACGTTATACGTGAGATCGGCGATTTCCGCCATGATCGTGGAAGATGGGCCCCATGGATCGTTCGAGGTGGCCTCCCGTACCTTCACCTGCGCATCGGAATAGTTGTGGGCTATGTTCTTGATGTTGCGACGTATACCAGCTACGTTCATTTGTGTGTCGGTTTTCCTCACTAGCGGGAGACAGCGGGGATGAAGTAAACGAAGAGTTAATAATACATTTAAAGAAAGCTTTGAAATTTCGTATTAATTTTAAAATATAGCATATGTTTACTTCCAGCCAAGTTGTTGTCCAGCCAAAATGCACTTTGAATCGATTTGAACCTGACTTGTTCATTTACTTAACCTCGGCAACAACTAGGGTTATAAATATTCCACTGAAGCCAGCTAACTATCCGACCCTCTATAGAAGCGGGCCGGCCACATTTTACCATTACGGGAATGCAAAGAAAACACGATTTCCTTACGAACAAGTGGCTTGAAGAGCTTGGAAATAATTAAGTTATGTCGAGGAACACACAATTACACCACTGCACGAAAGAGAGAGAGAACGCATGCAACAAACTTGCAAAACAGTAAACACATTTATCGAAAAACTTACTTTTGACGAAATTGGCTTTCCTCCGCTTTGTATTAACTGCAACTCAAAACCTCTCCGCAAGTGCCTCACTGTACCGGATGATGTATCAGATGAGTCTGGGATGTTGTAATAAATAAAAATAACCACACGCGCACACACACACACACACACACACACTAACACTTTTGCACAATACACTTACACGAGTTTGATGGTTAAAGTTTTTGCTTTTGAAACTTTTCGCATACAATTATGTATGGAAAACCAATTTTCCTACTGCTGGTGTGCGGGTATAAACATAATTGTTAAACAATAAAACGAATAAACACAAACACACACGCACAGAAACGAAAAAAAACTGAATATTTGATACAATTATAAAACTTAAAGTTAACAGAACATGATCGCCGTCGTGATTGAACTGAAAACGTGTATGAACCGAAACAGAAACTACTTCATCTGTCCGTTTTAACTAGCTTCTCGGCACTGAACAACCAACGCGAATGTCCTGCTACAGACCGGTAAGGACGATGGAACAGCGATGGTGATTCTAGCACTAGCACTAGCAGCCGATTGATCATGCACCGTGTGGCACATTCAGCATTCAGCAGGGTGATAAACGGTTACTACAGCGGCCGCGGATCGGTGCACTAGCGTTGAATTTGATGCGTGTTTTAAGCACAACAACACAGTGTGTCAGCAGCAGCTCTGGTCTGGGAGGGGCTGTGGTAAGGCTCTATCAACTGGTGGAAGGTAGAAAGGTATAAAGAAGGATATTAATTAAGCTAATTGTGGATGTTAAGAGACAATCGGGTGTTGCAATGGCTCCAAATCTAACGAAAAGTTAATGATTTTTGAAGATTCTTGTACGATTGTTGTTGTTGTTGCAATCGCTTAGAGAGACTTTGGTCCCTAAGGTTCTTGTACGATTGATCATTTTAAAACAACACTGAATTTAAAAAACTTAAGACTTAAGTGTGTTATCGATAAAATAGTGCTGTACAAAGTAAATATCTCTCAGAACAACCGTGAGATCTCCCCCGTGTTCAGATTGACACGTTCCAAAGTTGCCGCTGCACGATCAATAGCCTTCATTTCGAACCCGGAGTTAAGTGCACGTGCTCACTATTCACTATTCCTTTTCGTCCACATCCACGAAGTTTCGTCGACGTTCGAACCCAACCGTTGCCCCTCAAGGGGAAATAGTAATTTAACCCTCTCTTATTTACTGCGTTCTGCAGAACTCCTTCCTACACTACACATATGGGTTTGAGTTGCAACTAGTCAACTAGACTTGTGCGAATTCCTTCTCTACTAGCAGCACACG
This sequence comes from Anopheles maculatus, assembly GCA_002091835.1. Classification (NCBI taxonomy): domain Eukaryota; kingdom Metazoa; phylum Arthropoda; class Insecta; order Diptera; family Culicidae; genus Anopheles; species Anopheles maculatus. The sequence goes on from KZ062268.1 coordinate 180,587, forward strand.
CCTGGCGCATCAGTTCAGGTTTCGGAGTCAAAGCCCTCTGGAATGCCGTTGGTTGGTGGTGGTGGTGGTGGTCGAACCTTGGAGAAACCACCCTCTTGCCGCGGTCGTAAAGCCGTGTATGCCATACACAAAAGCACATGAACGGTATACATTCCGGGCACGGTTCGTTGAGCAATTGGCTGCTGGTGTTGGCGATTTTTTGCTTCACAACCATATTTTCTACTTGCATTTGCCTATTCGTAGAAGGTACAGTGAAATCCCAAACAGTGGAGGGTAACCATTTTTTCTGGTATATCTAATTCTTCAACCAGACATTTCTACTGACAGACAGGAGAAACGGGTGGATAAGCTAAGCTTGGTGGCTTAGTGTGTGATAGCAGCTAGCTTACCCTTACTTATCATTATTTTTGCGTTCTCCGTCTCCAACAGATGAGGTCCCTCTAAGGCACTAAGAATATATTTACCGTAATTCAACCATGAGTTGTACATTATTCTCAAAGGGTAAAGTACATCACGATCACGAAATACCGATATTAGGTTCTTCGCAAAACACTTCCTCCTTCAACACTATGGCTAAAAAAGATAAGCGGTCCTTCTCCAATGCCTAGCTAACATCCGCGCAAAACAACAACAATCTAAGCGTGGTAAACAAATAATTATCATAGCTGAAACCAGCAAAACCCTCTACTGACAGCATCCGACAGCAACCAATACACACGAAGAATAAAAACCCGTTTATCCGGT
>KZ062269.1:0-21544 GCA_002091835.1 Anopheles maculatus
AAACATTGGGTTAGATGGGCAAAGGTTTCGTTTGTTCGGATGCACAGGATGCACTTTTTCCTATCGCGCTGGACTTACCGAAGATAGAGCGCATTACACACTACACACACACACACTTACCGAACCGTGCCAAACACGGGCTTCTATCTCGTCTTATGCACTGAAAAAGGGAACGCCTTGCCTTCCGCTACGCCGTCGAATGTGGCATCTTGTGGCTTGCTCAAAAGCAATTTATGCAACCAGAGATATTCTGCGACAAGCGCCCGGCGTACGGCCCTCACACGTGTGTCGTACGGTGTGCGGTAGCAATGAGGTGAGGCGTGTGTGTGTGTTTTAAAATTTATGTTTCTATTTTATTCATTTCGCCTGACCATTTCCCATTTTGCCATCCGCTGGCAAACGATTCCGTTTCCCGAGATGGAACGGACGACCCGGAACGATGCTGCCTGCACTTGGAGGCTGGAACATTTGAAGCGGGTCCGATTTGGGAAGAGGTACGTGGTTGTTTAGTTTTTATTTTCCACTTGTGTCCTGTGCTAGTTTAGGGCTTTGAACAACATTTGAAGCGTTTCGGAATGGGTCCATTCTTTTGGGGGGAGATTTGGAGGGAAAAACACAAGAATTAGAGCAACGCTTGGTATGCCGTTTCCAGGTTGAGTGTTGAATCCGGCCCAAGATAACGTTGCGATGTTGCATATTTTGTCACCAGCTGACGAAAATGGCCTCTCTGCCAGGTTAAATGGGATACGATCGTACGGAGAGTGGTTGCACTGAGCACGCATAATCCATTATCAGCTGGCCGTCAACTGGAATTGGTTTGAAATGGGCCAAAGTGTGTCAGAAATGTGCGATTGAAGCTTGGAAGGTTATGTGAGTAATGTTTTGAACAGTAAACTTTATTTTGCTTTAAAGTTTATTTAAATTTGAAGTATTTAAGTGAATTTAGTGTGTTGGTTATCTAATGCATTAATTCATTTATTTGTTTAAATTAAAACTAACCTGATTAATTGAATCTGTACATGTTTTAAATTATGTATCACTTTTTGCGTTTCTTTAGTACTGCGTATTGTTTCTTTAGTTTTCTTTTACATTATGGTTTTCTTTTTAAGTTAGTTGAAAATGTTCTTCATTCCTATTTAGTTATGTTACAACGTATATTGCTTATCTAATTTACTTTGTTATTCTGTTTCTAGTTTAATGTTTTCTTTTGTGTTGTTTTCTATAGTTTTGTAGCTAATCGGGCATTTTTTCACATATTCTTTAAGTTATTCACATATTGGTTGGTTGACTTTTCCTACATAAAAACATTGTTTCAATATTTTTTTAATTTAAAAAGTTTGTTCTCTTTAATATGAAAAATGCAAACAGTTCATTCTGCCGAGAAAAACCACGTGCTCATACAAATACAAGCAATTGTGTAAAACAGTGTACAAAAATGTGCTACAAAGCTTCACGTTTATCAGCAACTTGGAATTAATGACGGGCCGTTTAAAGCTGTTTCCGTTAATCTTCGGCCGTAAACAAATTCCAGCAGTGCTTTCGCACGATAAGCATAACAAACAAATTGAGCAAAATATAGCGCTTCGTTCCGTGATAGGCTTGCGTTCGGTGAGAGAGAGAATTGCACGAATCCATTTACATGAGCCTGAGCCCTGGGTTGGAGCTTCTTTTTTTTACGTTTTAGTTCGGCAACAACACGAAAACGCACTTTCCGAAGCCCGATAGTAGAGGTTGATTTCCATTTTTCGTATCTACGCATTGTTCGCTTCATTGGAGGTGGAAGATTTGGGGAGCAGCTTTACTGACGCTTACTGAAATTATTGCATCTTGTGTGAATGAGCAAGTTTTGCAACAAAACTGCACAATATTCAGTTTGCAATTGAAAGCTACAACATGATTCCCGAACGTATGCGTTGTAAGCAGAGAACCTATTGGTAGAAACGGTCTGATGTGTGGCACAACGTAGAATATTTGCAACGAATGCCGATTGCCCCCGGAAGGAAGATAGTTGGACGAGGCGCAATCCAAACATGCATGCAATTTGCAATTCAAAGTAAGGTGGCAGCTGGTTACGAATGTGATGATGCCGATCCCGATGGCTGCTCGAGGTGTTGAAGAACGTGGTACAGTGAGATGGAGAGCGCTTTAAAAATGGACAACTTATTTAATGATTTGCGAAGTTTTAGCTTAGGTCACAATTGTTTAAGGATGTATTTAAGATTAGTTTAATAGGGTTTTCTAACTCAAACAAATATTCTTTTATTTCTTCAACATATTTTGATCGGAAATGTCTGCCCATGTTCGACGACTGAGCTAGTGTTACCATTCGATTTCGATCGCTTCCTCCATCCTATGCAGTAGTATGGGCTAGATCTATCCAAATCAAACTCCTGATGCAGCCTTGAGTTTGGTCTGGAAACTGCCTACGAGAGAACTTTGATGCACTTATGGAGATTAAATTGTTCCTACGATGCAATCCGTCCCGTACCTTAGAACCACTCCTTCCGATTTTTCGCCACTGATGGAGTGCCGTGCAGTGCAAGAAATAGTGAAATCAGCTGGAAACGAATGCATAAAAACCGGGGTGTAAATGCACCGTCCCGTACCTATGTGGCGCGAACGGCACACAGCGCCACATGAAGACGACGGTGCAATTGCCGAATGCACCCGGCCAGAGCATGCATGTGTAATAAAAGATATTATGCATTTACACATATCCAGATAGATTAATACGTTTCCCAGGTTTTCGCTGCACGAGAGCTCGGCTGGTATCACGCTCGCGCCTGTACGGTCTTTCCTCGTTCCTGGGTTGCCAACCGTTGCAAACCAGACGCTGGAGGGCCTGAGAGCTTCGGCGTCGTGCACGTGATCATTGGACGATCAGCGCACCGTGAAGAGGGCGTTCGTGATCGTAAACATGGGCAAAGGCATTTATAAAGTTGAGAGCAAAAAAAAAATGCAACGAAAAGGCTAGAGAAGGGCGAACGTTCGATGCTGCAGCAAATAGTTCAACGAGCCTCGGTTTGCGGCTGCAATCTCTCGCTATTACCGACACCCGTCGGCATCGAGCACTCTATTAACCACTCACATATTAATGTCTCAATTGAGCTGATCTGAGGGAGAATTTAAGGAGCAAAAAAAACACCCCCGAATGCAGAACTACTTGATCAGTATCGATGGGTGGCATGGGGTGAGCGATTGCATTATGCTTGGCCCCGGTTTGGGGTTGACTTCGGAGGTTCAATCGTGCGGTTGTTTTCTACCGTAAAATACGCGAGGAAAATCGAGCAACGGTGCATGCGTTCGGGCTGCATAATTGAAATAATTTTGCACTGATCTAATTTGACACCTGAACCCCTATTAAATGGAGCTGTAAAGCTGATCCGTTCGGGCGTGCACCGGGTCGATCGTAGTGATCGTGCATGGGTTGCGCAACGGGTGTAACGGGTTTGTCGGTTGGTTGACGTGGCAGTATGGGGGGTTGAAACGTTTAGGTTAACATTAATATTGCAGCAGAAGGAACATTAATCATTTATCGAGACGGTTGTTGTTGGTGCAGGGGCTAATTTTGTCCGTTTGTCCCTGGTTGCCTTTATGTAGCTTTAAATTACGGTTGACGACTATTACAAGACTATGACAGAGAATTGATGCTTATCTGGATGTGTATGAAGTTGAATAAGCCGAGAATGCTGGACAGAAGGGGATTGATATTATGTACTAAAGAGTGTGTTTCTAGTCTAGATCACTTGAGACATGTCAGGACTCCTGGACTTTAGTAAAGGAGGACTTCAATGATCCACTATGGTGTTGTGTGCTTACCCAGATATTAGGTACAGTAGAAGAATTGGCGGTTATATATTATGTTGGGACGATCCGGTTACCGAGACGGAAGATCTTCAAAGGGCAAGACCGGCCATCTAATTCCTTCCGGACTGCCTCCCCCTACGCAGTAAGCTATGAATAGCAGACCAAGACCATGCGAGGTTATAGGATCGAAGATGAAGAGAAGATGGTGGTTCTGATCTAGCAGACTTGAGACTTGCGAAATGTAAATCACTAAATCTTTGATACATCAGCCATTTTACCATTCTTTTAAAGATAAGGACTGCTGGACTATAATACTGAAAGGCTCCAAAGATTCTCTACGGTGTTGCGTGCTCAAACAGATATTATGCGGGATTAAAATTGCTTTTAGTAGCTAAAATATTAAACATTTGATGTTGGGCATCGTTATTTTCTACTAAGACTATCCGGATAATCAGTCCTTCGTTAATATCTCACAAAACTTCCAATATCCTATTTGTCAAACTTTCCAAGACAACCTTCATCCAACCGTTGTTTAATGATAGAGCGCTCCAACCTTTGCATTGGGACTAAAATGCATTCGCTTTCTATTTGTCGATGACTCAACACGTCATTCAAAACAAAACCTCTCAAAAACACTAAACACTAAACCACGCCAACACTCCTTATGACACATTAACGGCTGTCTAACGGTATCGGCCAGTTAGGAAAAATCAATTCCAAACCCCCAAAACTAATCAACAGCCTCACCGTGTGCGTGGAAATGTGCCTGTACCCGGGCACCACGCGAGTGAAGCTATTAAAATAAAGCGGTTCCAGCGTCATTATAATAAACTTGCCCAAATTTATATCCTTGACCGCTGCCGCTGTCGCCCGCCGTCAGGCCAAGCGGAACTCCTTAGCGAAATATATACACCCGACGCCGAAGACAAAGTTTCATTTAATATGTCACGATAAACATGCAAATGGCTGGCTGGTTCGGGAGGGAGATTCGAGTTGCGTTCGAAACACCGTCACATAAAACAGAAACGCATCACGCTCCGGCCCGGGAATGTGTGTCATTAATTAATGAATCCGCTAAAAAATTAGTTCCAATCACTGTTGTTAGGCATCGGGATTCTTTGTATTTACTGTGTATCGATGTGTTTATGCACCATCCGCCATCGATTGGTGACGAATAAACATTTTCTCTCTCTTGTCGCACGCGCCCGCGAAACAATGCATGAGATCTTCTCGTAATGGATCTCGCATCGACCACTTCGAAAGACGGATGGCGGTGATCCCGTTTAAGACGGGGGGGTTAGCCGTGCTTCCTAGAGGGCGGTGTTTCTTTTAACGGCAGGAATTAACATTCACTAATCCGATATTTACGATGTTCGGAAATCATTTTAATAACCGCACCGCACCGCCGATAAGCATAACGTTCGCGGAGGGGTCGGATTTCCAAAATCTATCAATCCTGCGGCCCTGTTAAAGAGCCTGATGGTACGCCACTCTTCTGGCCAGAAGGTGGCGTGCTGATAGAATCCATCAGCGTTAAATCGAACCTCGTCAACGGCCGAAAACGGGGTTGAAAATTTAAATGGCTTAATGCGAGCAGCACCTTTTCGGCGTTTTTTTGTTTGATAACTCAATATGGCGCTTACGGGATGAAACAACCAAATGAAGCGAATATTGAAATTCTTTGTCTCACATTAAGCGGTTTGTTTCGGACGCCGGGTGATAGACCTTGTTGGAGTTGTCTATTTTAAATTGGAATATACCGCAGGAATGTAAACCGTTGTCAGAGGCACGGTGACGTGCTTGGAATAATGCTGCGAATGCTCTTGTGTGATCAATCTTGTTTTTCTTACTATTGAGGAGCTTTAAGAACTTCACTCTAACAGACCACACTATGCATTCCACGCACATCAATTAGCGAGGCATAATTGATCAATAATTCATCATCCGACTATTCGGGGGGACGCCGTGGGATGGCGTCCTTTTTTTTCTCGGGCGCCATATCATCTTTGAGCCGTTGTGGTCGTACGTGGCATTCAAAATATGTTCAAAAATATTGCTCACAATTCGTGGAACTTGGTGGGGTTTTAGGATGGACAATGACTGGAATAGTTATAGGGTTTATCAGGTCTTAAGACATCTGACGATATGATGAAAATGTCTGCCATGAAAAGGGTATCAAATAAAGAAAAAACAAATTAAAGCGGTTCCAGCGTCATTATAATAAACTTGCCCAAATTTATATCCTTGACCGCTGCCGCTGTCGCCCGCCGTCAGGCCAAGCGGAACTCCTTAGCGAAATATATACACCCGACGCCGAAGACAAAGTTTCATTTAATATGTCACGATAAACATGCAAATGGCTGGCTGGTTCGGGAGGGAGATTCGAGTTGCGTTCGAAACACCGTCACATAAAACAGAAACGCATCACGCTCCGGCCCGGGAATGTGTGTCATTAATTAATGAATCCGCTAAAAAATTAGTTCCAATCACTGTTGTTAGGCATCGGGATTCTTTGTATTTACTGTGTATCGATGTGTTTATGCACCATCCGCCATCGATTGGTGACGAATAAACATTTTCTCTCTCTTGTCGCACGCGCCCGCGAAACAATGCATGAGATCTTCTCGTAATGGATCTCGCATCGACCACTTCGAAAGACGGATGGCGGTGATCCCGTTTAAGACGGGGGGGTTAGCCGTGCTTCCTAGAGGGCGGTGTTTCTTTTAACGGCAGGAATTAACATTCACTAATCCGATATTTACGATGTTCGGAAATCATTTTAATAACCGCACCGCACCGCCGATAAGCATAACGTTCGCGGAGGGGTCGGATTTCCAAAATCTATCAATCCTGCGGCCCTGTTAAAGAGCCTGATGGTACGCCACTCTTCTGGCCAGAAGGTGGCGTGCTGATAGAATCCATCAGCGTTAAATCGAACCTCGTCAACGGCCGAAAACGGGGTTGAAAATTTAAATGGCTTAATGCGAGCAGCACCTTTTCGGCGTTTTTTTGTTTGATAACTCAATATGGCGCTTACGGGATGAAACAACCAAATGAAGCGAATATTGAAATTCTTTGTCTCACATTAAGCGGTTTGTTTCGGACGCCGGGTGATAGACCTTGTTGGAGTTGTCTATTTTAAATTGGAATATACCGCAGGAATGTAAACCGTTGTCAGAGGCACGGTGACGTGCTTGGAATAATGCTGCGAATGCTCTTGTGTGATCAATCTTGTTTTTCTTACTATTGAGGAGCTTTAAGAACTTCACTCTAACAGACCACACTATGCATTCCACGCACATCAATTAGCGAGGCATAATTGATCAATAATTCATCATCCGACTATTCGGGGGGACGCCGTGGGATGGCGTCCTTTTTTTTCTCGGGCGCCATATCATCTTTGAGCCGTTGTGGTCGTACGTGGCATTCAAAATATGTTCAAAAATATTGCTCACAATTCGTGGAACTTGGTGGGGTTTTAGGATGGACAATGACTGGAATAGTTATAGGGTTTATCAGGTCTTAAGACATCTGACGATATGATGAAAATGTCTGCCATGAAAAGGGTATCAAATAAAGAAAAAACAAATATCAAAACTATTCTGATTATGTGATCATGTGCTTTATGATCAGTTAACAGCAAACATTGTTTGGTTAATGTGGACAGCGTTGCTTAAATGGTCGCTGTATTGGAATTAATCCAAATATATTCAAGACATCTTGACGCTTGATATTTGAACCACCAAACCCTGTATTCTTGATCAAACTGTTGAATCTCTAGTCGTCTCGAGTGATCGATCGATATAAATCCTTGAGAACAAAGTGTCTCGGAAGAAATGTTATTTAAGGATGAGAATCAGAAAATAGGTTCCGCATCCAACGATTAGAACATTCTTAATCTTGATAATATTTATATTTAAGTATAAAAGATAAAATTAATTCTTATTGAAAAAAAAAATCATTTCCTCCAATCAACGAAGCACAACCGATCAATCATCGATTTGCAAGCAAAATATCAATGAATACATTTCCGGCTCAACACCGGCAGCCGGATCCGCTCTCATTAAATTCATCAATGCAATCAAACAATTTGTTTCATGATTTACGTATGTCACCCATTTTCAACCCCTCGGGCCCTGGCGTCCGTATGTAATTTTGTTCAATTTCAACACTTCTCACTTCCATGGAGCTCGCTGGAAGGTGTTGCCCGTGGTACTTGTTGGCTATCGAACGGGCTTGCCGAGGCCGAGTGCAATGAATTTTTTAACAGGACCACCTAAAATATGTATCACCCGCCTTCTGCTGTTGCGAAATGCAAATTTTATTCCAACCATTATAATGTTCAGCATCCACGCGCACCCATCAAGCACTGGGTGTCCGCAACGTACCGGCACAACAGACAAAAACAGAGCACGTTTGTTTCATGTGTTTGTTTCGTGGCGTGTGCAAGTATTTTGTTTTGATTTTTTTACGTTTATCTGTTTGCTCATTCAAAGCACAGCGTTGGAAAGGTTTATTAATTAGTGATCGTTCTCAATACATTTATTGAGTTTAATTAAGTACCCATCTGTCGCCCGTTCGGCACTCGAAACGACTCCACACTATTGACAAAATGTGATTTATTTAAAACACAACCTGTCCTCGTTATAAGATGATACTTGGGCGCGCTTTATGTTCATCGCCTTAACGACCGGCTTGTTATCCGAAGTCGATTCGATTTCCTGTTCATTTTTAACGAAATCAAATTTGAATGCCGGCCCCCCCCGAACGTATTGGATGAAAATGTGACAAACTTCGCTCGCGTGACTGGCAGCCCTTTTAATGAAGCAGCGCTGAAAAGCTACGTCCAAAGTGCAAAAATGCACTTCCACAGGCTGGCTGGCTGGCTGGCTGGCTGGGAAGAAAATAATTCATTAAAACGAGCACAGCACATTATCTGTACGGTGTGCTGCAAAGGGTGGATGAACCGGTCACCGGTGAAAGTGAAGCACGATCAGTGCATCAAACGTGCGCTCGCGTTATGGGTTTATAAAATTGTATATATTATTTGCAAAACAAAAACATAAAAACGCACACGGGAAACGACGATACAAAAAAACACCAAAATCGAACGCAACGAGACACCGACACACACACACACACTGGAGGCTATCGGATGATTTACTGTATTTAAAATATTTATGCCTATTAATAAATCAGCGATATGGGATGCAAAATCATACACCGGTGGGTACACCGGGGTACGTGGCATGCGAACCCTCGCGAGTGATGTGTGCCGCATGGTGATGGGCAAAGGGTGGGCAGGCGGACAGGTGAAGCGGCCAGCCAGTGTACACGAGCATATTCGCAACAACCATTTGCAGCTGCAGGTCAGATCATTAAATCACGGGATGGGCCATTATTATTGGGATTTTTATAATGGCTTCCCTTTCGGTGTTGTTGTGCCGATGTAGAATCGAGTCGGGGAGAGCAGTTGGGTGAGATATCGATATAGATGATGGGTGCGTTTAATGTACGTTTTGCAACACGTGTGTACTAGAACTATTGAGTTATTTTAATTTGAACAGGCGATTGCTTTAAGAAAAAAAATGGTTTAGATGGAGGTCTCCTAACAGTTACAGACTGACTTTATTGTATCCTCTTAATGTCCAATGGTTGTGCCCATACATAGTTACAAGTCTTGCCAACAATAGCAAGGTTCTAAGTTGTTTGATCTACAACACCGGATGACTTCATATATAAACTGAATTAAATCACTCAAAGTCCATATTCACTCTACGGTTGATTTGTATTTTTAAGGTTATATGGCTAGATCTTCTGCCAAGAAATTGTTATTGTTATGCCAATGAGAACTGGTGAGTTCTGAGGATGTCCTGGTACATGATTAGCCCTCAATCTGTTTGTAGGATGCATTAGGACTAACGTCTTGGATGAGACCAGACTCCCTCGATTCCTCGATTTCTGTAACAATATTCTATAGCATCATTAGATCCAACAGGGTAGGTTCAGCTAAATCCTATTTTTGCTTTTCTAAATCATTTTGGTTAAAGAGACAACCTTTTTTCTATCAAATAACTAAAGACAATACTAAATTTAACTCGTTTAATGAAATGCACAATTTGATAACCCTTTTTGTACATAATCCCTCAATAAATTAAAAACTAATGTAAGATTAACCTTGATCATATCACACACCACCAACGCTTCATTTTCATCTATCATCATCGACACAGTCTCGTTCACTTCATGCTCTCATGCTTTTGATAGCCAGCATCATAATGATACTATTTTGATCGGCCATCCAATTCCAGAATGACCATCTACTTATTGTTTGCTGATAATCACACAACAATTCAAACATCGAGCTCGAATTAAAGTCATCCACTTCATTCTCTTCTCACACAGCCGAACACCGAACACGGCAAAAGCGCAACGTAACGTTATCCTCCATAAACATTGGCTTCCTGCCGCGTGTGCTATCATCAATCAACAATCTAATTACAATGTCTAACATCGCATCCCGCCTTGCGCCCATATGTTGATAAGGCCCAGCTGCCACACTGCGGAGTACCGGCGTGCGAGGTCGGCCATGCCCGCCAGCTGGACAAAGTCAATCACCACCCGAATCCGATATCTCACCGGGATCAAGCAGGGGGGAACTAGAGTAGAGAAAGCTCGCCGTAACTTCGAAGGTCCGAACGGAAGGTTTCCCAGACCATGGGGGTATGTACAGACGGTGACGGTGAGATTGCAACATTATGCTTCCTTTTTTTCTTCTTTTCAGGTTGGTAAAAGGGTTAGTTTTACTAATGCATTGCGTCCCGCGGTGCCCGAAAACGAGTTCGGCTATAGCCGCATCGATCTGATCGGAGGTAACGCTCGACCGTGTACCACAAAACGTCGATGAAAGACGGCATGTCTCGCATCGCGCTTCGTGCTTCGATGGTGTTGATAGAAGTGATTACAAAAATAGATCTCCCTGCCCTTCACAGGACCATTGTGGGTGGTAGACCGGAGCGTCGTCGTTGGCGTACGGTGAAAATGGAACATTATGCTTACCGTGATGATGGTTTTGATCGATTCCGGCTGATCAAGCGACATGCCCTTGAAGGAGAAAGAGAACAAGACCCAACCGTGGGGAGGTTCTGGTGACATAAAGTGTTCGATCGATTGAGACGACAGTTACAGCCCACATGGTCGCTGGTGCCGCTGACTGCAACACGACATACAGCCCCGATACTCGTATCGTCACTTGAAGCTGTGGCACAATCACAATCGCACACAGGTCACGAGCTGTACATGACGCGTGGGCAGAATCAACGGCATTTCTAACCGACCAAGATATCCTGCCCTTTCGACTTAATAATTCGCCTGCCCCCTTTCGCCTGTGCTTGTGGTCCGTCGGCACAATTTGCCGCTCACGACAGCGGGTGACTCCACTTTAGCGAAACTATCCACTTCTTCATCCGTACGATCGCTATCGCCCGTGTACACGCCAAGGATCGGGAATCGTTCAGCGAGACTGGATGGGCTTTTGAAGTTGCAATGCAGATCGGCACGCTTGATCGGATCGCAACGGCCCACAAGACCCGAGAGTTGATGCCGTCAAAAGCTTAATAATCGTCTGTTGTGATGAGAAACGATTATCGGCCATTGAAAAAGTCACACCGTTTGAAGGGGATGAGGCCGCTGAATGAATGGGCTCCGCATAACGCAATAACCGATTGTGATTATGATGTTACAGGCGAAGAGTATCCACTGAATGTGGTTCTCGTTGGAGTGGAATATCTCCGGCTTCGTCTCATTGTGTGTTCCCGAGCTTTTCCCAATAAAGCGAAGGTGAATAGGTGATTAGAACTTGTTTCTTCTGCCCGATGTTCTCGCATCCTTTGGTCCGGTTTGCAAATTTGTATCAAAATCAAATTAATCGTTAAAAATAACTACGATTCCAAAGACGAATGGCCGTACCAAACGGTCGATCAATGTGAAGCAACATAACTGAAGCTCCGTGTCGTAGAATGGAAAACTACACCGCAGCTGATTAGTCAATTTATTGCACCCAAACCCTCCACAGCATTCTCGTCCCGCTGCTCATAACACGCGTTCCTGCCGTCTTCCCCTTTCGGACCCATTGCGCTGGACAATAAAGTGCAAATCATATTAACATATTTTGTTGTCCCCCATGTCCACTCGGTTCGAAGCATTTGATTTATGGTGTACAGGCCGGCCGCCCGGACCAGACGAATTCCACATGTAGTCGTTGCCGTCGTTGTTGTCGCCCCGGACATGGTCGGCCAATGTTTGGCAGTCACCAGATTGCTTATGCACATTCCTTCACATGCTCCGGCGCATAGTTTTGTACCGGCTCCGGGAATTTCATTTTTCCAAACTGATGTTGATTTTTTAACGTCCAAAAAATGTGGTCCTTTTGATCACAGGTAATTTGCCTATGTGGGAGACTTTTCGGTGTGGTGTGTGTGTTTTTATATCTCTCTCCTATCGCCTCACCACCCTGAGGCCTGTTCTAGGACACCCGCTGCGAATGGTGCGCGTCGCAAACGGTGGAAACTCAATGCTTCTCTTCATTTGCAAAGTCATCGAAATCGATTCCTTTCGTACGCTGGTAATGAGAACGAGAAACACATAAATGTGCGTCTGTGTGGCGTAGCACACCGATGCCCAATCAAAGGCCAGAGATGAAACGGTGTTGATAAAGTGAAAGATGAAGCTGTTGATTTGGATACCGATTGAGCTGTTGTTTTATTTTTGTGGGCTGGGGATGGGGATGCATTCCTAGCAGCTGCCAAACGTGGGGGATCATTCGAAGAAAATATTAGGGTTTGGTGAATTGATGTTGAAAATGTATCCTATTTCGAACCGTTTGAATATATTATGCAGTCGTTCGCTATGGATCTGTTCCATCGCGTTATTAATCATATTAGCAATATCGTTTGTGTTTATACCTCTACGGTGAGGGTTAATAGACGAACAAGTTATCATTATTCCATAGTCTGAGATGTAGTAATAATGAACAAAAACAGTGCATGTAAGCTTGGTAGTATCAGCAAGAGCTTATTTCCTATGAGAAACTGTGACCTTGAAGCCTTTAAGAAGCAATTTTATAGTCGTTTGCTTAAGCTGATTAAAATCCTTCAACTGCACATTCGAGACAAATGTACAATAATGTTGGGACTGTATCTTGCGCAGAATTATCATGCAGTAGCTCACTTCGCAAGCAAAATACTATCGGAATGGTGTCTTTAAATGGCAATACAATAAACCCGCTTTAAACAATTGCTGTCATCGTTGGACGTGCGTAGGTTACAGTCGTTCTTGTTCCCATAAACTATCTATCTTCATTGGTACATAAACCGAATGCATACGAAGTACGACTTGTAATCATGCAAATGCTCAAAAACAATTCAAGCTTCCCCATTTGAACCTGTCGTTCAGCTTCGTACCGCCGCACGGCTAGTGTGATTGCGCAAGGTGTATGTATATTAGCGTTCAAGATCTATTAAACTTAATGACGTCGTCAGGCATTCAGGCTGCAGTCCGCACGCGTACCGAAACTGGTCTCGGTCGACCGATTCTGCAAGCCGCCCCCCTCGGCAGCGCTTGCAAACCCCGACAATTGAGCAAGAGACCAGTTTTTCATGGATTTATTGAACTAGCCTCGAAGGTGTCTTAAACATTAGCTTGCTATCCTTCCCACCGTTTTAAAGGGGGGGATGCTGTTGGTGTAAGCGAACGCAAATTTTATGACTCCACCTACCTACCTGCAGAACAACCTAGCGCCCGTGCTCGGCAAATATCTAATATCGTAACCTTCTGCCTTTTCTGCCTCCTTCCCCTCCAGAACGGATCTGGTACGGCTCGGGCAACTCGACAGATAATCCATCAACCGGTAGACTACTACTTCTACTACCTTCACCGGGTGATACGGGTGGTATCGCCGGCGTACGTGATTGGCAAATCGGTGAGTTCGTGTGTTCGTGACGGTGAGTCATTTCTGTGATGGCGCGAATTCCGAAAGGTTTGCGGTTCGATGAAAATGGGCGATAAAATTTAATTGATGAGATAGGATAGGGTTGTAAACTTTAATTTATCTCTCGCCCGGACCCCGCACATCGGTCGGGTTCGTTCACGCGCGGACGCATCTTGGCGAAATTGTCTACGACCGGTTGCGCCCCGGTCGGAACCACCCAGTTGGCTGTATCGGTGCTGCGGAAAGTTAATGCACTGGAAGCGAGAGCGATTTATGGATTTTTGCTTTCATGGTCAGATTACCTTCGGCGGTACAGTCGCACCTGGGCTAGCGCGTTCTTTTTTGGGACTCGTGTCCTGAAGGAATTGATCTTAAAAAGTAATTTCTAGCTTCCATACTGAGACGCGTTTTGCTCATTAACTACCCTAGAACTAGAATCGCGCCCGGGCAGCGTGCGGCTGTTGTTGCTTTCGACAATAGCTCGCAGGTATTTTAGACATCCCAGGTGGTGCCTGTGTGTGTAGCCCAGGATACCCGAGCGCCCCTAATTCGTAGTTCGTGTTTCAGCTGCGGCACGTTCTACACCCATAGACGGACCGGGGCAGAAATTGATCAATATTTTTCTGACACGCTGATGCCTTTTCTATTGTGAATTCATTTCCACACATTGGGACGCACAAATTCGGTCATACAGGCCATGTAGCCGTTCGCAGCAAACAGTTCGATAGCTTAATAAAGACATTTTTCACTCCATTATTACAGTTCGAATGAGAATAAGATTAATGACGCCGGGAAGGCAATCATTACCATTTTTCACCATTCCGACACCATACACGCACGATGGCGCGAGCATACGAAAAAAAAACGAACGGGTCCGAATCCGACCTCGAGGAAGGGCGAGCTCGCTGGTGGAAACAAAAAAAAAACCCCCAGAAAAACACAGCCTAGACTCTGTCCCAACAATTGGTTCCTCCGGGGATCAAACGGACCATTTTTGGTAGGGCATCTACCCGGTTTCCCGGTTCCTCCAAATCTGAACGAACACAGTTCGCTAGCCATTATCGATTGCTTCTTTACCCAACCATTTTTCGAAGGTCCACGTGCAATAGTTTTTGTTGTTGCTAGTTTTATTGTGTACTTTTTCCCTTCTCGGCACACACACACACGCGCACAGCAAAACCAGAAAGAAAATACTATGCCTCTGCCGAAGTACCGATGTTCGCGATTGGTGCGAAGCGTCAGCGCACACCGCACCGCGGCCTATGACGAATGATGATCACATGCCTAGTTATTTTCGGCAAAAGATCAACTGTCAAAATTCTGAACGTGAACAATGATAAAAGGCCGGCCTACGGTTAGGAGAAAATTGATCCTCTATTCAGGCGCGCCAGCAAGACAGGCGAGTTCTTGTGTTTTTTATTCGGGTCGGGTGATTTTTTTTTTGTTGGGTTTTGTTGAGGCTCGAGGTCATTTTTGGGGCGGACGATCGCCGGATGAACGGGACTCGGGAAACCGTTTAATGGATGGTTGAAGGTGTGCAAGTGTGGTGTTAAGTTGCAGCGAGCTCTACATCTATCATTTTGACAAACGTAACGTTGGGTTGGAGGTTATCGGGCGAAATTCTTGCGGCGAAGTAGTTGAAGCACAATTTCTTGAAGTTCGGGAAAATGAACGCATTTTGATTTACTTTATTTTCGTGTAATTTGCTTGTAAGGTTAAAGAAAAAATTAGTAATTAATTTCCTGTTCTAGAAGCTCATCTGTCATTTCACACGTACGATGAAAATCTAAGTAGGCTAACAAACATTGAGGATGTATCGAGTGTCAATGTACCACGCATTACAGCATTTGAGGGCTCTTGATGTGAGTACGAGAAGCATTACCCAAGGGCCTGTGTTGGTAGAATGGTTTTGAGTTTCTCACCATCCTCAAACGAGGGCAGGAAGTTTCCACCATCTGACCAGGTCGGTCAATACACCTTCCGATAAACACTGACGCAACATCAACAAACACAAGGGAATGAAGATTGGTCGCTAACAGGAAGGAAACGAACCGTGCATTTGGGGTGCGATTTGTGCCACCCCGCAACACACAGCCACACACAATCTCGGAAGGTTTTTGAAGTTAATCAAATGGAAAACAAGTGTCCTAAAACTCACACTCACTTTTCCCCCTAGGACCGGGTACTTTCTACTTTCCCATGGGGGAGAGTGAGAGCGCCTGCCTGATCTCAAAAGGCTCCTGACGTGTCTGGGAATTGTGGCATCTGAGTGTCCTCTGTCCGGTACGGTGCCACGAAGAAGCAACAACGCGCTGCCCTTGCCGTTGTAAGTCTAAGTGCTGCAGATCACATAAAAATTAGATGCGAAGGCAAAAACATAGATAATGCATTTCATACCGTGCGCGCGGTCGAAACGTGACGCTCGCTCGGAAGAGGAAACCGTCTCATCCAACCTTCGCCGCTCGTCCATCGATTAGACGCAGGGTGAATTAAGATTGATGAGCAAATAAAAAGCTTGATGGAGAAGCATTAAAAAAATCGAACATCGCGCAATTTTTGTTTTCCCTCCGTTTTCCTGCTGCCACCGTTCGGCGGCGGCCAAGCATCTTTTGCTCGACATTCGTGCTCATGAAATCTTGTGGCCCGATGCCACCGGGTACTCGTTTTGATCGACAATTTCGGTATTTTTAAGCGAGCCATCTTCTTTGCGGCAAATCGCATCATTCAATCTTTCAATCTTCCGCCCAACGGCTGTCGGTCTTGGCTAGGTTGAGCTGTTCTTGGGAAGCTAGCCGCAAGTATCAACAGCTGAAATCGATTACGAACACCGGATCGAAGCGGGTTTGAGTAATATTTGATTTTTATGACCCAGTGCAGTTTCAGCTCATTAGAGGCGCTGGTGCGGGAAAAAATAGCGTCGATAAAAATCGGTAATTGATCCGCGATGGCGAAGAGTTAAGCGGGGTGGCAAAGGGGTGCGCGCTCTTGATTCGATCTGGTGGACACCGTTTATTACTTAACTTGTGGAGCTCGTGATCGAAGCGGGTTTGAGTAATATTTGATTTTTATGACCCAGTGCAGTTTCAGCTCATTAGAGGCGCTGGTGCGGGAAAAAATAGCGTCGATAAAAATCGGTAATTGATCCGCGATGGTGAAGAGTTGGCAGAGGGGTGGCAAAGGGGTGCGCGCTCTTGATTCGATCTGGTGGACACCGTTTATTACTTAACTTGTGGAGCTCGTTACAGTTGTGTTTTGCTGCAGACGGGCTAGGGTTAGTAATAGTTTAAGTGAGCTTGTTATGGTTTAATTGTGGGGAAATTCTTAACTCCATATTTAAGTCTCGTAAACGTGTTCGAGGACGGGTAATTGGCTACGTTTTTTGTTTGGCAAAAGAGGTCACCAGTGAGTCGTTGTTTGGTTTTATGTATGTTGGGGATAAGAGACAACGAATGATATTTAACCATAGGAAGTTTTCCTGAGACAGTTTTGATGGCAGTTGTTCAATATCTAGTACATATTGAAGACTTCAAGTCATCAATTCACTTCAAAAACACTTACTAATCATAAGGATCGATCCCAAGGATTTAAAATTATAGTAAAATATCATGCAAATACTTTTCCACTGCTTTTATGTACAATTCTCCATAAAGTATAAAACGAATTCCTATGCGTCTATTTTATCTCGAATGTCCTTCCATATAAATGCAGCTACGACAGCATGGCTGTGCAAACAAGATGAGAGCTGTTGGCTTATCCTAGAGAATAAAAGGACTCGCCACAGTTTCGTTACAGACGCGCCCGTGTAAGCTGGGTTGGGTATAGCATGTCCGAAAACGCAGTAAACCCACCTAGAATAAAGCAGAACCCCAGTACTAACCCATTGTCAGCGAAATCCTATCAACATTAATCGGATCATTTCGAAAGTGTACACATTTAAGGCTGTCGGCAGGGACGTAAATACTGTCTCGCCCTCCTTCTCTCTCTCTCTCTCTCGCTCCTGCCGCGTCGATTCCTCGCGACGCCTCGCATCATAATTTGCGTGCCCCACAGTGTAGTATGGCCACGATTTTGATCCACGGCCACTAAAACCCAGCTAAGCCTCCCAAACTCCCCGCGGCTATTCGGAGATTTGTGCGGAGCGGAGCGGGTCTGCTTTTCGTGCCAAGACTCACCACCGCCAGGCCGGATTTACGTGCCCGTGTCCGTGGCTACATTCAAATGTCCCAAATGTCCCCATGCTCCAAAAAATGTGACGGTACACACTCTCGTTCTCTCGTTTTAATCACTTTTACAAGAACCGTCTGCGAGGCATGTACTGAAGGAGGGAATGGGGTTAGGATATTCGCCGCAATGGACGCGAAAATCGTGCGCGTGGACAGCATAATTTCGTATGCGAGTGCGATCCACTAATCGCCGATGATTATCTTTTATTATTCAAATACCGACACCCACTCGACGCGACGCCATTCGTCGTGTGCCCGGGACAGGACATCCGGGACTCGGCTCGCTGCTGGTGTGCGCTGCCTACTGTTGGCAACACTTGTCGGCGGCTTGAGGTCGAGCAAAATGAAGGCAAAAGTGTGGCGTTGGTTGGTTGTTGCATTCATACACAAATCACGCACGTGTACGCAGCCGTGCTTTGCCAGATCGCTTATCCGTCGGCAAGTACGCGATAGAGGACGGAACTTGGCGACTGTTGAAAAGGTTTCCTCGTTTTTTCACGCTTCATTATTATTACTTCGGGTTGGAAGCACGATGAAGAGGCCTGTTCGTGTGTATGTATCATCGTCTCCTGGATGCTGGTCTCTCGGCGCGGCAGTGAGTAATAACACATGTCAGAGGCTACGGATGAGTCGATTGTGTAGGAGATCCACCTACAAAGTAATGGGCTCGGTATGAGAATAATCATCAATACGTACTCACTTTTTTTGCATCGAAGCGTACCACTTCTTGACTCGTTGGAATTTCTATTGGAGCACAATCACACACACACACGCAGCGACGATCGATCGCACCTATAATTGCCGACAAGTGAAGGTTCGCGTTTTGTCCCAACAAAGCTTCACCGTACCGTCATCATTACACGCGTGGTGTCGGGTTCGATTGAGACGTCAAGGGTAGCAATCGTGGTGTTTGTTTCGCCCAGTGTTTCTGACAAGAAAATTGCTCCTCTATCCATACATATGGATCGGTTCTCACCGCGCGCGCTGTCATTATGCGAGACTGTCATTTTGAGCCGGGCGCCATTTGCAACCGAGTGCGGTGGAAGGAGCGCGGGACGAAGAGCGTGCCGAGGGTCGTCCCGGTCGACCAGCGAGCGTTTGCAGTTAAATGTGAATAATCACACTTAATTGTTGTGTGGTGCAAAAATTTGCATTTTAAATTGCTTCCCATCGTGGCCAACTTCCGACGGTGGTTGGCAAGGTTCGGGTCGTCGTCTGCTGTGTCTGTCCCCGGTTCGTTTTTATTTGGGGATGCATTTTCGGGGGGTAAAACACTTTCCGCCAAACGTTGTCAACCGCCATCCGGTTACATTACACCTGAGGTACACCAGTTGGCAGCCACACACACACACACACACACACTCAAACACAATCCCTTTCGGCCCTTCTCGAGTACGTTGATTGGAAAGGATCAACTTTCGGTGTAATCTCCCTGGGCATCGGGCCCTCGCTGATATGCCGGTGCCGTTCAGTGCAGCGTCCCAATATTGACGGTGTTGCCGAGAATCTCATCTTATGAATATTTACGACCATTTGCCTGATTACATGTTTGCCTGAATCGACCCAAAGGATTGATGTTTATGAAAGGTGCAAAAAATAGTTCGACAGTACCGTCGATGATTCAGCCGCCCTGCTCGGCAAGGTGCGTCCTGTACTCTTCCAGACAGTGTGAATCAGTTTTGGAAAGAGAGTTTAACAGCGATTGTCGGCTTTTAACTTCTTTTCCGTTTCAAATTAACTTTTTTGGAAAGATGATTCACATTTCATCAATTGCAACTTCGTATATCTTATGTTGTTTAATATGTTTGTCGCCAAAACTGCGTTCGATTGTTTGCAATATTTTTGTGTAATTGATGGAAAATTATGTAGCAGATGTAGTTGTTGAAGACCTCACAGAACCTTCTTTTCATTTTTAGTTTTTGCATACTAATTGTAGAACAAGAAATGGTGATGAATTCGCTCAAGGAAACATAGCATTCAAGTCTTTCCAAAACAGTGATGTTGAGCATACCAGTATCAAGTCTAGGTTTCAATGGACTACTCTTGAAGATGGCTAATAAGGCATTTTTAAGACAATCAGAAAATTCGTTGAAAACATTTCAAAATCTTGTAGTTTCCATATCAAATTAAATCAATTGTTGCCTAAATTTCATGAAAAGTTCTTTAGGACTTCGAGACCTAGCCCTGGACCTGGACATGGACAAGTTATGACTTTACAAAAGCCCATCATTTGTGTAACTGAGTCGCTAGCAAAAGATGTTTAATATCTGGACGTAGCAGTTGCTCAGCTCTTAAAATTCTTCCAACAGTTTAGATGTCTGAGGAATATAGAGATGGTGAGATGTCGATGGTCTCCGTTCAAAACTTCAATTTCATGATAAATATCTTCATTGCAGTTTAATTTTCTTGCACATCCAAAACTAAACCTCGCCCAAAAAAAATCGAGCTAACAAACATTACAACATTATTAGCAACATTCCTTCACATGGCTCAAGTGTGCTGCAAGTCGTGTTTTCCCCCTTCAATACCAAAATTAAACTGCAATCAGTTGCGAGCAAAACGCGCCCGAAGTACCACTTGCCTTAAGCATCCCGACCGAAAAAACTCGAGAGCACACCCGCAAGGTTGTGCCGCGGATTGCCACGAACGTTTGCCAACCGGGACGGGATATTAAAATACGGGGTTCCACGAAGTTTTCGCGCGAAGACATGCCAGCGGGGTCGCCCTGTTGCCTGGGCGTGTGCGCCCGCTGCACCAGCTAAATGAGGCGAAATCTCTCGAAATGAAAACTGTAAAACAATTGTCCGAATCGTTAAGATCTCGATCTCTTCTCGCTAACAACGCGTTTCGTCGACGAGCAGCAGCAGCAGCAGCAGCAGCATCGTCATGCTGCGGTTGTGTGTTGTCGTTTGTCGTCGTCGCGGTGCCTAAAAGTTGTGAATCCGTAAACCGTCATTTCACGAATCGTAACGATTCATCAACTCGATTTTCCGCGCCTCTCACCACTCGGCGGATCTGCCGCGCTGAGGAAATCCCCGAGCACGACTCATTGCACTTCCGCCGCATCACGTTTGCAGCATCATTAGGCTCCAGCATAAATGGGTGCGGGAGGAGGAAGGTCGGGAACGGGAAGAGCCACAACCTCATCCGTCTATGGTAGAATTGCTCCCATCATACTTGGGACTGTGTCTAGTGGCAGGATTTGTGAGGATGAGGATGGATGAGAGCGAAAAGTGCAACGAAGGTGCATCGCGCTGCGCCTGAGTGTTGCAGCCTAAGGCCTTTTTGTCGCAGCGCTCCGGAGTGGAGGAGTCGTCTAGTGATTTCTGCAGCTCATGTACCAGGAATTTGTAGGAAGAAAATGTAATTAACATTGTATTAAAAGACTATTGCTGTGTATCGTAGCAGCTATCTGATGCTTTTTACTTGGAAAATGTAACGTTAGCAGAACTCAATACATTGTACCGGCAAGGCCAAAAGAAGTTTCTCGAATTTCTAACAAACAACTATCGCTTCAACAAAAAAA